>JBCAUG010128341.1:0-21053 GCA_038406175.1 Haplosyllis leylae | reverse complement strand
GTTAATGCTGTAGGCTATGAGGGGGTTGAGTAGGAATACAATTCCACATGTCAGATGGTGATTGGTTGTACTCATCACGCAATTTGCTGATTGGTTACCGGGAATGTGCATGTGCCGTCTTTGCACTGATTGGACATTGTTTGAGGGGACAAACAGGGTGCGCATGATCTTCACATGATCAGAGCGTGATCCATGCATGATCCATGCAGGGGTTTTGGCGGGAAAGTCTGAGGAGATGTTTGAGACACGGAATGACGCTCTTTTGGCCAATGGAAGCCAAATACAGTAGCAGTTTCGCTCCTCTCCTTAAACTTTGCGCAAGAGATAAATCTCAACCTGTTACACTTTAAATAAAAATAGGAGGTGAAAAATATTGAATAGCTTAAGATGATTTAGGTTTTTCCTATGTTATTGTGAAAATATCGATGTTTTCCCCAGTAGTAAAGGCGATGTGCAGAATAATGTTACCCTTATGTGCAGACAAGGAAAATGGATCCCCCAAATTTGGTAATGGTGTTATCTGTAGAATAGACCATTCTTGTGGGTTTAAAACCACCAACCGACCTTTATCACTGGTATCACATGCAAATAGTGACTGATGTTCTTGGGAATAGAATAAACCATGAGGCTTCCATGTGACACCGTTAACCTCACCCTTCACCTCCCAAACCACATCATCCGTCTCACAGTGTATCACTTTAACTACATGATGTTCCCATGAGCTGATGACAATACACTTTACACCTGGCATGTAACATATGGAATAGATTTTATCCGTCTTGTGATGGACGGTTTTACCTTTGTCCACAGTAATTCCAGTCAGAGAACACTTTACCTTCAGTATGTCTCTAGATCCTTCCACATTATGATTAATGAAAATATAATCGTCTTCTGCTTTACACATACTTCCCGGATAGAACCCGTCTTCCTTTAATGCCATAGTGAATTTACCACTATCAATGTCACAGAACCAGATGATCTGACAACTCCAGCATGAAACTAACAAACGTTCATTATTCTTAATTATTACAGGAAGAATTTTAAACCATTCAACATGACTGCATGGAGGTAGATTTGTTCTTATTTTTCGCCATTCGTCCTTGTACTTATAAATGTAAAGAGTTGGTGGATCATCTTTCTTCTCTTTTCTGAAGAAAACAATGTTGTTGATTCCATCACACAAAACCGTGTGAATTCCCAATCATACAATCCTGTTTCATAGGTGACTTTATGTTTAAGTTTGATCGGTTTGCGAGACTGAAATGTTCAATGAGAATAATTGTTGTGTTTCTGCAAAAGTATTATAATTGTGTTCCCAACTGTATCTGACACTCTCTTTATCTGTTTTATAACCAAGTATAGCCTTTTGCAATACATTAATCAGTCCACTTATCTTTTATGTTTGAAATTGCAATACATCACTTACTGTTGCAGCGACATCTTGTGTTTCTTTTGATTGCTTAATCTCGTGCTGCTGACTACTAACAACTTCTTCCTTGTTGACATTCTGTGTGACTTTGTTTTCCTGAAGTTCAGCATGTGAGACATGTAATTATTAGTCTAAGAATTGTTTTGACATACACACTTTTTGAACGTAATAATGAAATTATGAATAAAACGGAAGCATCACGACATTTATGTTTTGTCTTTTTTGTGAAACCTTGCGCATAGGCTTCTTAATCTATCCAATCGAGTTTTTCCTAAATTACTATGTTAAATTTGTTATATCAGTGATGAATTTAGTAGAGTATGCTACTCCAACATGTAATTAATAATATGTATAAAAAGAACTGACATGTCAAGATATGTGTAATTACGGAATAATTACGGAATTGTATAATTACCGAAAAAACATACACAGTACGACTTACAAATTCAAAAGCATCTCAAACTAATTAAATCCAAAAAATGTCCAACATCATCTTCAAGGAAATAATCGGGTTTTTCACGATAAACAAATCTGACAGTAATAAAATGCAAGTTTTAAGAATTATCACAATTCAAATTTTAAAGATAAAGGTAAATTAATATTTCCAGTAATTGCTAGATTGTGTGTACTTCGTCAAAGAATTAACAGATACAATAGCAAGGAGTAGAAATCCCCTTCTGGATCTGCCAGATCTGACAGAAATGTGTATCGTGAAAAACTGGATTGTTCGAATAAGTGTTTTTCTAATGGGCAAATTAGAATAACTGAAATGAATGCAAATCCCATAACACCCAGGTAAGTGATTATCAAACTAATTCTAACTGCACGAAACACTTTTTTATTCCATTCTCTTTGTCTATCTAAATGAACCCAATATTTGTGGTTTTTATCAATATGTAGATTAAATCTATAGCTTTGTGTGTATGTTAATATATGGGTTATTTTATTAAACTTACAAATAAAGTTGAAATTAAATATTTTTGAAGGTTATCATTTATAAACAGGAAGCAAATAATCTCTCAAAGAAGCGTGAAAAAAAAATAAGCAGGTAATCTTGCTATATGATACCGTTTTTTACCTCTTCTGAACTGTCATCTTCCTCTTCCCAGGAATCCACTACAGTTCTAAGATGCTGCAGTTCTGCTATAATTTTAATCTCCTCGGCTGATTGCTCTATTTGTGTTGCTGTCGACGAGTCCTGAGTCTGTAAGTAAAAGCCAATCAAGTTTTCCCTTCATGGAGATGCATTCTGTTAACACTACAGGATCACTAGAAAACAAAGAAAAATCCAGCATCAAAATGTTAGTCCTAGTGGCGGTTGAACCCAGGCCACTTACTTTCATGCCCTACGTTCTACTGTCTGAGCTAATTGGTGGCTTGTTAGAGTCACCTTAGTGGTTCATTCTACAAATGCCTTTTGCTGTTCTGTAAATGTAGATGGGGGGGGGGGTGAATAAACTAGGAGGTGGTGAGGACATCTCAACACTACATGTCGTAATCGAAAGTTCTTGTTTGATTCCATACACTTCTGTAAGTCCATGAATCAACAGAGCAGTTCAAACAGTAGCATGCAGGCCATGAAAGTGAGAAGCCCTGGGTTCAAATTCAAGTGGAGGTAACATTTTGCTACTGACTTCTTTTCGGTTTTCTCTTGATTCTATAAAATTCTACAGAAGGCATTTCCATTTAGGGACATCTCGATTATTCCCATATTATATCCAAAACGTTCATGACACCAAGTTTACTTTCAAAGAATGATTCCTGATAAAAAGTCAGTTTGTTCTAATATTTTATTGTTCATGATACTGAGAGACAAATTACCTCGATAAAGCTGAGAATCCTCTGCAGGGAATTCATGTGCTCATTTAATTCCTCGATCTCTCTTCTCATGTTCTCTACCTCTTCCTGCCTTTCTCGACTGGTTTTCTTCGTCATTCCTTTATCCTTCTGTTTAATTTGTGACTGACAATTTGACTTATTTGTGATATATTTAATAGTATTATTAGTGAAATAAAAGATATATTAACCAAGCGCAGTTAACTGGAAGGGAAGGAATGGAAATTCAATGACATTGAACTGCCAAATGATTTAGATTTATATTATTCCATGAAATGGATTCTTTTTGTCCGAAATGCTAATCGTAACTGATTGCGCATATAAATTGTAGGTAAAATGCCGAAATTGAATTACCTTTGAACCGTCAGATGATTCAGAAATATCACGCCCTCCCGTCGCCATTACTGCTTGTACGAGAGACACTGAAGTTATATTTGAACAACCTACAAAAGGCCACCGATCAAATAGATAATAGTGTGTGCGACTTAGTCGCTATGAACAGAAGATGATAAAAAGTCAGTGATTGACGTCACGGCTTGTCGTATTCTTCCAAAATAAGGAGCTGAACGTAAAATTCATAAACCAATAAAACAAAATACGTTGTTCTTATAGTTTCATTTGTGTGATATAATAATGGCTTAATGGTCATATCACATTGTCGGAATGAAGATTTTTAAATAAGGGTGTTTCATACCTGTAAGTTACTTTTTGGTCAATATTTCCAACGATCTTGTGAAAAAAAATAGATGAATGGAAATTTTGCTGTATTCCTTTAAATCCACCACTGACCATTTTCATACAAAACATAACCCACTGAAAATCAGCAGATCTTTATTCCAGAATGTCTTATTTTCCGTCAATATCATCAATCGTTTTTAAGGTTTTTGAGGTGTGATTGGTTGGTTAATATGCTGATTACGGTAATGACATGGAGAAACACGTTGAAGATAAGACAAACTTTTAATGACAATACTTATCAATAGAGTAATAGGTGCGTGCTAATATAGACATGATTCAACTTGATCCAAGTGCGACTGAGCAAAATCTCGTAGGCTTGAAGGTAAGACTTCAGCTTTGCCGATTTCTGTTAACAGAAACAGTAATAATTTCTTCTGGTTAGATTCCAAGTGTCCTTCGCCCTTTATGTTGTGAGGCCCTAATTTGTAATGGTTGTCCAGTATCGCTGTTACGCAGACAACCTGGGTTTGATCCTCAGTTAGGGAACCTACTTAAGTAAGGGAGATATCTTGGGCAATATCTCTTTTAAAGTTAAAGTTAAAGTTGAAGTTTAAAGGTGAAGTTGAAGTTGAATCCCGCGCAGGTCGTAGTAGAATCACGGCCTTACCAGAAAAAGGTGTAAAAGCTGGTACCAGCCCTTTGTAGGAGGACAAGTTGGTGCCGGCCCTGCATGGGCTGTAGAACAGACTATAATGTTATGGCTCACCTGGCCAATAAACTCACACCAAGGTTGGGTGAATAGCAGGTGGGTTCCTGGCTGGGAGTTCACTGCCACTGAGATGTAAGCAATGCATGATATTGGGAGTAAAATAAGTTAAACGATATTAACATTAATATGCTTCTATCAAAAATGCATTTTAGTGTACTTAAAACATAAATCTACATTTTCAGCGAAAAGGCAATCTTACGACAATATGGCTTCTGGTGTAAATGGACAAAAACAAATTGAAGCTAGTGTCATTGTTAAACAATTTAAAAGAAAGCTAGATGAAGCCAGGACTCATTTGAAAGACGCAACTAAGTGGCAAGGGACTTTCAAAAGGGAAAGCGACGACAGTACATATTACAGAGAAGTTACAAAATCACAGAACGAATGCAGGAAATATATTAAAGATGTGAAGAGACAAGTGAGGAAAGCCCTGACATATTGTGAAGATAGACTGACCTCAAAAGGTGGCAATGGAAGAAATATTTTGAAGTACAGTGGAAGAACTGTGAACAATGAAGAGATTATGAAACACTTAAAAGAATTCAAGAGGCATCTACAAGAAGGCGTGCTCAATTTCAAAGAAGTCGTGCGCTATTTTGATCTTTTCGAGTGGCATTGTAAAGATAACAAACAGCCTGAGGAAGCTGAAAGGTATCTAAAGGAATGTAAAAGACATGTTGACGAGGTCAGGAGTCACATGAAGGAAGCTGTGATACACTGCATAACATATTTGAGTAAACATAAAAAACATAATGAATTTGCTCAAAATTGGAAAGAAGGTATGTGTAACAAAAATCCTTTACGGAAATTGAATGAAGGTTTCATCTCCCAAACTAATTTCTTAAGTTTTGGTCTGTGGTAATTGATGAGATACAAAGTAAAGGGAAACTTTCTTATGCCAGAATTTTTAACGACTTTAAAATAGTCTTGTTATTTTAATAAAGGCAGCCTCTTAAGAAGTGCGCTTACTTCCCATGAAAATACTCATGTGACCGTTTTTAAATTGTTAAATGTTTTGCGGCATTACAGTATTTTTTTCCTGCCACAAAGTCATTACTGAAAATAATAATAGCAAAAAAAGGCTTGTAGCTAGTCGCATTTGCGTACTTCTTCAGGTGTGATCTAATAACAACGGAAGCAAATTATAGAATTATCTGCGTTGTGTTTGTAGCACTTACAAATAGTTTGAATAAAGTTCTGTATTGCTATTTACACACAATGGTAAAGATTCCCCCCACAAACATGTTAAGGTAGCAAAATTTAAAATATGGAAGCATGTCAATATTAATTATCACTTCTATTGTTTTATATGACCTAAAAGATATTCTATTCACAGACCACTTTACTACTGTGTAAATCAGCAATACCGATAACTGGAAAATTACATCGATTAAAACATTATTGCGCATTTCAGATTGTCACACTACGTATTACTTAATCATTTTATTTAACATTATTAGATATCCTGGACAGAGCCTATGAGGAGGCATGCAAGAATGGAACTACAAAAAGTTTCCGAGCCAAACTGGACATCATTGGTCACACTGATGTTGGGAAAACAAGCTTGACTCAACGTTTCTTGGGACAATCATTCTCAGAAAATAAAGAGAGCACAGAAGGTATAGCTACTCATCACATAAAATCACAATTCAATCCTTCTGAGATGAGCACTGGAATGTGGAAGGAAATGGTCAATGACAGTGAGGAAATTTTAGCCAAATTTAACAATGAGATTCTAAAGACGTATGATCAATTATCAACAGTCCAAGACCATTCAAAGAATTTTGATATTCAAGAAGTAAATAAATCTGAGCTGGATAAAAATGAACAGTATAATAAGAAGGAGGACAAAGAGGATGAATCATTGCTGCTCTCTGAAAAGCATAATGAAGTTGAACCTGCTGTAGAAATCAATGTTCCTGCTATTCCTGAACTACTGCATGTGGTACAAGAACAAACTCCAACACAAGAGAGTCAACACAAGACAGACTTTAAGACCAAGAACACAGACATTACAGAAATGTCCTTTAGAACACGAGAGAAAATCATGGAGACCTATCAATCAAGACCAGATCCAACTTTAACATCAAACATTGATTACTCCATTCGTCTTTGGGATTTTGGAGGCCACACTGAATTTCTAGCCACTCATCATCTATTTTTGAACAGTGAATGTCCCACTTTAATACTACTTGACATTTCAAAATCACTTACAGAACCAATTAGTACCAGTGGAATGGATATTCCAAATTCACCAGGACAATTTTTACATTATTGGTTGAATGCAGTACACAGTAAAGCCATTAAGTATGGTCAAGAACCAAATATTGCATTGGTGCTTACTCACAAGGATATGATCAAAGCAGATACAGAACAGTACATTGACGAATTCATAACAAAGGTGATGACATCAATAAAAGGCAAGTCCTACTCTAAATACATTACAAATGAAAACATATTTGTTATCAGCAATAAGACTGATGATGAAAAGGAATTTGAAAACCTCCGAAGTAAAGTGTTCAGTATGATTACCAAGCAGAGGAGCTGGAACATAGATAGACCAACCAGATGGTTAAAACTAGAAGCAGATATTCTGGAGAAAACTGGTGAATCTAAAAACTACCTGCAATTTTCTGAGGTTCAAGAACTATCCAAGACCTATGGAATAGATGATGAGGAGCTCAAATCATTCTTGAACTTTCATCATGTGTTGGGAGATTTTCTCTACTTTCAAGAACCTGGGTTGGAGGACATAGTGATCCCTGATCCACAATGGCTAGCTGATATCTTCAAAACTTTGATAGCCCCAGAGGAATTTATCAAACAACGCAAACTTGATCCCAAAACTATCAAAAAATTATCACAAGGTCTGGTTACATACAACACATTGAAGGTGTTGTGGAAAGAAAGCCAAGCTCCTTTTCTAGTGACACTCTTTCAAAACTTTAACTTACTTGTGCCCATAGGATCATTAGTAGAAGGTGATGGAAAGCGCTTTATCATCCCTTGTATGTTACCTCCTAAACCTTCAGATATGTATGAACAGGAACCGTTCAGCTCAATGTTCTTGACATACCACTCTGAGCACACCACTGAGTCTAGAGAACCATTTCAAATTGGGACATTTCATCAGCTGCTGTCACAATGTTCCAAGATATGGAAGATTTGTGCAGATGATCATCTGTCATACACAGATGTTTCATTTCATATCGAAGAAAATGTACGACTTGCATTAACATCCCTCAAGAGGGAGAAAATTCGAGCCAGTGTGTGGTGTACAAAAGATACCATTAAACCTTTCACCTCTGATCTTATCCAAACAATTAGAAGGTGCTTGTGTAAAATATTCACAAGTTTGGGACTAGGATCTAGTACGAATTACTTGCTCCAATGTCCCCATTGGACTGTTGAAGATAGTGAGACTTGCCTGGTGAAGGTAAAAGAAATTATTGAATGTTCCATAATCCAACCCCTGAACCATGTTTGCTTCCTTCACAAAAGACCTGTACATGACTGGCATATTCCTGGAATTTCAAAAGGTTAGTAAAGTCTTTGTTATTTCTTTATTGTCTTCTTCACAATAAAAGTTAGCTTTTATCATTATATATGTAAAGCAAGGAAAATGTTTTATTTTCAGAAAAAGACACAGTTTCACATAGTTTGCTTTTACCTCTTGCAAGCGGTATTACACTGAAAGGCCTGGTCAGAAGTAAGTAAACTAATTAAAATACAACTTATTTCATTACAGACAAGAATGCCTTTCAGTCAAAGGTGTACCATCTGCGTAGCACATAGATCACAAAAATATTTACAAATAGAGAAACAATTGATTTCCTTTCATTTGACCTTGATGCTGAGTAGCCTTGACCTTCAGATGACCTTGACCTTTTAAGTAAGTTTTAGTGAAATATAAGCATACAGAAGTAATGATTAGGTAAAAAATGTCAGTTTTTCATTTGACCTTGACCCAATGACCTTGATACTCAAACTTGACCTAGATATGGTCAAGATGTATCTACATACTAAAAATGAGGTTCCCAGCTTTAGCGGTTCAAAAGTTATAGCCTGAACAGACAGACACACAGACAGACACACAGACAGACGGACAGACAGACAGATGGACAGACAGACAGACAGACAGACAGACCCAACTGAAATTATTACCTATCCGCATACGCGGATGGTAAATATGGGTAACTGCATCATTATGCGTTATTTGCACACTGTATGATTCTGTTTGTACGTTAATGTGACCTGCTCCAACACTGAATGTTCACCTAGGCCTTTTCATGTTAAACCAGTGTGCCAAAGAACAATAAATACTGTGCCTAATGTCTGTGTTTGTATGCTTTATGGTGTGCATCACCGGCCCATCAGAAGTCTACCCCCTCACCCAGTATTACATTCAGCAGCTCCTTCTTCAGAAATATGTGCATTGGACGAATTAACACCCATGAACAACTCCTGTAACCCTCTGAGATGAAACAACTCTTTCTCTCCTCACAGACCTGGTGTACACTAAATTATGAGTGTGCTTGATTTCTACTACACAAACCAAAACAGTGTTGATATTGCTGACAACTTTATTGGGCAGCTGACCTGGCAGTTTGTGCACCCAGAAATAACTAAAAAATTTCTTGTATCGTGAGGTTAAAGGTATAGAATTAAATAACACTGCCTGTCATCAGTCGCGCATAAACATTTCAAGATAAATTTCTTGAATCTTTCTTCACTGCTATTGTACTTCTTATCATAAATTGTCCAAACATTTTCAAAAATATTACTTATTGAATAAATTGATAAATATCTATTGTTAGACCTATCTACTGTGATGCATCGACTTTGAGTTTTGATTTTGACTTTGCCTTTGAATAATCATTTTAAATTACTTTCTTCTACATCCTGTTACTGAAAATGTATAATCTAAATAAACTACAATATAGTATATCTTAATGAAGAAATGTTTAACAAAAATATCTAGACTTAATTACTTGAATATGTCACTTAATTACTTGAATATATGTTATGGATAAATATCTTCAATTATGCTTTGCACTCAATTTTGAAGAACCATACTGAATACCGTAACGATTCGTTGTCAACTGACCCATTGTTTCAAGGATTACATGACAGTACTGATTGACCGTAATTGTCTTACTAAAATCCTTCTTCAATGTCCGCAATAAACTTTGAGGAATCCAAACATTTGGCAAATAAGATACTGTATCAAATAATATCACTTTATCTAGTCAAAGTGATGCCAATTCTCTAAGTTGTTCCCTTATTGGTTTCCACATTCATGACATTATTCCTGTTCCTGGTCATTCGCCCATTCATTATTGTTTGTCATTGCAAGTGGAGAATCGTTGTACTCACCATCTTCATATTGTACACCTTTGTCTTGGTCAGGACCTTGGATGTCTACTGGAGGATTCAGTTCATTGCCAAGACCGTACTGGACATTGTACTGGCCAGCACCTTCATAGTCTTGGTGGAATGTATTGTCATACTGTAACTGGTCATTTTGTTGTACATTGTTCTGGAGATAATCTGGATAATCTTGGGCCAAGGTAGGGTCGTAGTTTAAGTTGTTTTCATTGTCAGCAAATGTGTTGTAGTCAATCTGAAAGTTTACTTTGTGTGTCGAAAATGATTGCACATTACTTATCTGTCTTCAAAATATCAATGCATAAAGAACTATTTACCTCAGTCTCCAAAGTAATGAGTTTCAATTTCTTGAATATTAATCTCATGTACATTTCATACTTGCACCTGCACAATACCTCAAACAGTCCCTGTACGAATCCTTGTGGTGTTTGTATTCGAAATATCCTTACAAGTACGAAAAATTTGATGAACAGCTGAATTTATTTCTATTTTTTAGTATGATGTTTATTTTTTAAGAAAGCAAATACTATTTAAAGAATTGTCTTATTCCTCTTACGTGCTTTGCATTTTTTTCTCAAATGCAGGTTGGAGTTTCAAGAAGATACTCTTTTCACTTTTGATGAGCTCCTTGTGAATGCACCTCTGAATCTGTCGAACTAATATTCTGGAATCCAAAGCAAATTTCCAAGCTGCCAAGGAAATTACATCTGTCATTGGTGGGTCCAAGTAAACAACGGCAGGCAGCGAGTGGTCATAGTCATACAAATACCTTTAAAAAATTTTGTACTAATATTCATAGTTACCCATGTACATAAATCAATTGTAAAACTTCAATGCTCAGAATTTTTCCCACATTAACATAACGTAAAATGATCAATTCTTACGATTGAATAGATTCCAGAATGCGAACAGTTGCATCGTAGTTCAATTCTCCATTTGTTCCTTCTACAAACCCTATTTTAGGGTGAAAATGATCTCGAACTTTTTCCTTGAGCTCACCACTGTGAATAACCAGCGGCTGCAAGACATCTCCATTTCCATTGTATGGTATCTTAAATGAAAAACTAACTAACAGCTGAGAACAAAAAACAATTAAATAAAGAAACTAAGATTTCCTAGAGAAAAAGATTTAGTGACATAAATGTGTTCACTTACTACAACAGTGAATGACAAATTGTGTGCTCCTTTCCAAATTAACTTTCCGGATTCTACAAGGATGATACTCTTGTGAGACCAACATAAACTATCCATATTGTTCTCCCTTATGTACCGTTCATTGTCATAAGCCCAACATTCAAGTTCTATTTGGTCATCTTTATATTTATCTTCTTGTCCTTTGCGCAGGAATCTGACATCTTTGTTCTCTCTCTTAAATCGTCTGAACCACCCTGTACCTTTTTAAAATAATATTTGTTGTGCTCAACTGATTGAAATTTTCACATTTAAATTGAAAATTGGCATAATGCTCCAAATGTGCATGCAATTCAAATGTTTAGTGTACCTGGTGTGACATTTGGAAATGTATTCCTAATTCCAAAATACTTCATGTAGTGCACAATTTCGTCAGTGAAACATTCTTGTGTTTTCGGTATTCCTACTTCCCAACAGTACTGACAGTATTGGGCCATTTCTTGTTCTGTAGCCTCTTAAAATTTCTTTTTGGGGCCTTGAGCTGGACGCATCTGTCCTCCACTGTCAATTTGTTTCTCTCTTCAATTAAATATACAAAAAGGTGGATATTAAATTCACCCAAATTTTTATCACAAAATGAGCAATTATTCCAAAAATTTCATTCAAAGAAATAAGACGTCAATGAATGTAAATTACTTCTCGAATAGACTTGACAGAGCTATCCCAGTACCATCGATACATTCTCTGTATGTGTAGTTCCCGGACTTTCTCTTGGACAAACATGACCACATCTGGCAATCCGTGTACAAACGTGTAGACAACTCCGATTGAGGCTTCTTTGAATGTGGTGGTCTTTTTGGTGACAAGTGCAAGGATGAAATATTATTCATTACTTAATAATGAACTAAATTATCCTACTTTCAATTTTACTTAATTATAAATTAATAATGTGAAATGACCCGTGTTTGCACCAGCAAACTCCTGCTTAGATGTCCTCTAGCAAAATTAGTCCATGGAAATCTATGGACATGACAAGAACTCAAAATATTCCCACAGTCCGTACAATGGCCCTACATGTCACAGGCAAATGAGGCCTGGAAGCCTTTCGTGACCAGGAGTCGCCTGAATGATCAAGAACACTTTGTCATTCATTTGAATCTCTTCATTGCCATTTCCTTAAATAACCAGTTACAGGTTCAGCAACATATATTATCAAAAGTAACAATATTATGACACATTCTCAGGACAGTATTGTCAGTGCACAATGCCTGCACTGATCTAAAAGTGGAAATAAAAAAAATTGAAAACATTTACCAAAGAAAAAGAACCCAGATGGTGAATCACAATCAGGAGTACCTTTCCCACAGAAAATCATCTCAACTGCATTAACTTTACTCCAGAATGTGTAACATTCCAATTATATTACCAAATATACCAAGAAATTAGTAAATCCTAAATATTCTAATGTAGTCTGATATGAGCAAAGCAACAAACAGAGACACAACCAACTTGGGTTGATTCCAGTACTCCTGAAATAGAATGCAATCAACAGGCAATATGCACTAACATACACAATTACTAAGAGAGAAACAGGAAATCCCTGTGAAAGAATAAAGTTGAAATTAATTTGTACCTCAGCTGTAATGGCACTGGAATAGACATAAAGGCATTGAGTTCATTGGAGCAACTTTAAGTTAATTTTTAGTCAAAAATATACACATGTTCAAACAGTAGAAAGACCCACAAGTAGCTGAATGTCCCCAGGCCTAGAGGAACACAAGCCAGCCTGACCTTCCAATGACATCTAATGGAAAAATTTTGCCCAAATTAGTATGCATCTATGTCAATTTAGTGCCTGGATTCCTATAAAAAATATACAAATTACCTACTGACTCATTAAGGGTGCCAAAAACTGTGTCATTGATGGCCATATAAGGGAATCAGTACAGTTGAAGGCCATTAACTTGAGCTGACCCTAATCTCTAAAGAAATTCCATGTATTCATACACCTGGCACATGTGTACAGTGGTTCATTTTGTGGGGCCAACACTCATGTAATAGACAAAATGAAGATGAGGCTAAATGGACCATTCACGTTTCCAATTATCCAGGAAACTATCACATACCCAAAAACACATAAATTATTTATTCTTGAATGATTTAAAAAAAAACACATAGAACTAATTCATCACAGTTTGAAAGCATACTGTTAATTGTAGCACTATAAGAAAATGATAAACACACATTTTGCCATAAGGACTATTTTTAATATATACCACACTATGACATATATAAAATATCTGCTCATTAACACATTCAGTATGCAATTAGGATTTATTCTGCATGGAAAAATGAGAAGTGCCACACAATTTTTCATGAAAATTAATGAACACTGAGGTTGTTTATATGCAGGCAGGAGGACATTAATATCAGTAAAACACAAGAAATATCTTGCCCTCTTTGCAGGATGTAGAAGGATATTTTCACATGATTTCCATGTAGACACACATAGTTAATGGGTCTTAATATAGTTTGGGAACTGTGTCTGGCTTAGTCTGTGGGTTCAATGCTGTGTATTTTATTGGGTCGCATTGTTGTTCATGCCAACTGTGGCCATGGGAGTGCATTATCAACGCAATGATCAGCCCAGGTTCATGGAATTGCAAGAAAAATTGAAGAAAATAGGTGCTGACCTAATGGAAAGGAAGATTTTATGTGATGTTTAGGTGTTCATAATTCCGTTCAAATTGCAAAAAATTCCAGACGGGAATATGAACGAAGGTTTAAGTTACTAGTGCTCAATTTTGTCTGATTCAAAGTGTGTGAAAACACTATTTACACTTAAGAAATATACAAATTTAAATAGTATTTTATATTTTACATCAAATAATGTACAATTATAGTATACATACGGCCTGTAGTCAAAATCAGGTAATTGAATTTCACTTTCAGTCTCCATTTTTGTAAATTTTCCTCTCCCTATTCTGTTAGTGGTTTTATGCACACTAAATTGCAAAGAGAATTCCATGCCTTTACGCACACTAGTAATAAATTAAGACATGACATCATTCGGTTATTGGGTTATTGTGTGGGGGGGGCACGGGGGGTCCTGACCAGGCAATAAGTAGAAATGCAATTCTCTACTTATTCTCATATCTTCACAGATATAACTGAATTCAGTCAGCCAAGAAAGAAATTATACTCTGTAAATAGATAATATTTAACACATACAATCAATACTTAAAGCCATTGTTTTTGACAGGGTAGGCTTTGCAAGTAACGGATTTTGAGGTGGGCCCCAAATCTGGCGGCAAATTGACGGGTGAAGACTAGGTGTGCAATGTTGCATACTTTATCCGGATTCTTTATTTAGAGTGCACAAAGTACTTAATTTATTTGCCTTTCATTCATGTATTGGCTGCATGATTGTGACTCATTGCAATCTACCGATCTATTTAATAATGTAAGGGATTTGTGAAAAATGGATATTGCCTAGTTATCCTTTTTTTTGGTGTGCCTGTCCAAAGTATATGCCACATGTCCAGTTATGGCATTTCTGCAATTATCAAACATTTCAATTTGTATTTGATACAGTTTTATCGATTTGCAGGAAATGAAAAGACATGAATATAACAATGTATATTTATTTTTAAGCAGTAAATACAAAACTTTGGCTCCTTGCCACAAACATAGTTAAAACAGTTTCAAATACCTTCTTTGCATAATTAGTCTCGGCTTTTCTTGTACTTGACACGTAGAGTCACTAAGTACATCAACGTAAATTTACAATGATTCCCTTGTCAATGTAATCAACACTGCTAAGTAAAGGTAAATATTTCTTGCCAGTATGGGCACCCTGATTTTGGAATAACTTGGGATTTCCGGAACCTAAACAAACCACAATAAATGTATATCCATCTGTCACAGACCCTAAATGACGACACTAACGTACAGTCAAATTTCCTGAGCATTCTCCTTGAATCAGCACACTGTCCTAGATGTACATGCACTTTTTATTTTACGCAAATGATGACAGTAATGTAAAATGAAATCCCTTTAGAATTGTCCTTAAATCAGCACACTGTCCTAGATATACATCCATTTCTTATTTGGCATAAATTACCAAAGTAACATAAACTGTAATCCCTTTAGAATTGTCCTTCAATCAGCACAATGTCGTACATGTACATCCTTTTTTATTTTCCGTAAATTAGCAGAGTAATGTAAACTGAAATCCCTTTAAAATTGTCCTTCAATCAGCACAAGGTCTTAAATGTACATTCATTTTCATTTTTCCTAAATGAAGACAGTAACGTCAAGTCAAATCCGTTGAGAGTTCCCCTTCAATCACCACAGGGGGCTAAATGTACATGTATTTCTTATTTGGCCTAAAGCACCACAGCAACGTAAAGTGAAATCCTGTAACACTTTTCCTTCAACCACGACAATACGGTAAATTGAGATGTTTTGTTCATTTCCAATCAATCACCACAGTAGCTTCAAGTAAAATTCTTTCACATTTATCGTTCCATGACCAGAGTGTGCTGAATGTACATACATTTCCTGTACATATGGAATTTGACATACAGGTACATGCATTTTCGGTTGGCCTTAAATGAGCACTCAAACATAAATGTAGACTTATTCACAGTCACCATAATCCAAAAATAGTCCAGTGAAACAGTCGTAGATAACATGAATAACTATAACTTTTTAACAGGGTAAAAAATAGAGTTTCTGAAGAGATAGTTCCAGAAACTAACACTTTAAGTGTTGAATACTTCCGAATAAAATATGAACCAATTACCTTCTATTAAACAGTGTTGAATTTGAATCAAAAAACGGAAATGTTGTACTCACCATGTCACACTTTCAATACAGTGGCAAAGAAATATTAAGAATAACCTTGAAATCGTTCCCTACCAGCCAGGAAAAAAAACTTCTATCTGCCCGGTCTAATTCGTATGCTTCTGAATATAACTTCAAAAAATTTCTTCAAGTGTACAGATGGTTTTCTGTACAAAGATTTGGATTTTGTGCCTTTACCACTCCAAGTTTCTTTCTCATTCCACACCCAAGAAATTGATCTGTGCAGTATGAAAGTTTGTTCAAGGTTTTCTTCATCTGTAATTTACAACAGTTTAGGAAAATAAATAATTTGTACAGCTTGTTCCAAAATAGTTTCAAAATTGTCTCAGCATGCAAATTGCCTTGTCATATCACAAATTGGTTTCACACCTACTTGTATGGGGAAAAAAATGCAGTTCAGGAAAAACATTTTTGCACTCAAAATACAATATCAAAAAAAGTAATTGTGTGCACATCCTTCTTGTCTTTGGGCCTTTCTGAAATGAATTTCTTTGTTTCCAGAAGCAAAGTTCTTGGCACAATATTTTTGTTCTTTGTTCACTTGCAAAATGTAGGAATACAAAAAATAAATATCAGTGGATAAGTTTTAATTTTTAATAAAGCAGAAATAAAATTAATTAATTTTTTAATTGATCTTGCCACTGTATTTTTGCTTCACAAATAGTCTTATTGCAGTGAGTATAACAAAATGCTTACACTTAAGAACAGTATCAAAACAAATAAGAACACAAATGTTTATGGGGGGGGGTTGTTCGATGCGCCCACATTCACAAAGATCCTTCTTCCCATATTCAGTTACCTTGTTCGAATTTCGACAAATCTTGAGTGGATCTAATCTGACGGCACCTCTGATAAATTTGCGCTTTCCTCTCTTCCACTTCTGCTTGTATACTTTCAAGACTATCCATTTCTATCTCTGTTTCGGCTAGCAGATATCTCCTTCTCCTTTCCCAATACTCAGTACTGAAAAATATTCCAATAAAAGAGAACGGTTATTACAATGATCATATAATTACAATTAACATGTTGAAATGTGTTAAGTGTTTACATGCTACATGTTTACTTTTATCATGTAATCAACAAATAGATACCTAGTTGTAGGCGATGATGTAAATGGCATATGTCCAGCAGCAGAACCACCAGAGCACACTGATCTAGAGCCACTAGCCAAAGAGGAGGATGTATCAGAATGTTGACTTCTGTCAAACTGGTGTAGTTGAGATGGCAGGGCATGCCTCACAGTATGGGTGGGAAATTGCTGTACGCCGGTTGTTCCAAACACAAGAGAACCAGTGTTTGCAGAGCCAGATGAAATATCTATTTGTTGACATAAGTCCGACACTTGATTTCCATGATGTTCATTTACAAAGTACTCTTTTGTACTGCCGTCTGGCTTAGTAAATGATACTCTACACATATTCGATTGAGCTACAATGCTAGGATCATATCCCTGTGCATGGACAATGTGACCTGAACTGGATGCAGTAACACTTCCTTGTGGGTTCAATGGACTTTGATGAGATGGAGACAGAATGTTTTGCTGTTGCAGGTTTGAATCAACACTTCCAATTCCACTATGAACTTGAAGAAACAACTCTACAATCTTTTCACGTGTCAGTTGCATCAAGTTTACTCCCTGTGACACTGCAAGAGCATCAACTTGTTTTGCCTGTGAAATAACGTGCTGAAGTTCATCTATATTCAGTTGCGCCAAATGTCCTTCCTTTGCTTCAGTAAGAATGTGAATCAGTTGCAACTGTTCTGCAGACATCTGATTCAAAGTTATAGTGTCAGCTTCAGCACCAACCTGTTTGTCTGGCATTGCACCTACTGACTGTTCTTGTGCTTTTAAACTGTGTTTTTGTGCTTCACCTATCAGCTGAACTATCTCATCATGGCTCAATGCATTCAGTGTAGTTCCATGAGCTTGTGCCAACAAAACCAGTTGTCGACCTTCATCAGCAGAAAATTGGCTCAAAATGTTAGTTTTTAAATCAGTTTGCACTTGTGCATTTGGATTAGTTCCCATTTGTGCAGAAGGCAATGGCTGGCTTTGTGCAAGTACTTGCTGAGTTTGGTTGCCAGACATTTGACTCATAGCACCAGACTGCGCTTGAGACACAAGGTGTATCACTTGTTCCAATGTCAATTGCACAACAGTTTGGCTTTGTCACTCAGATGGAACTATTGGATTACTAGCAATAGCACCTTCACTTGAAATTTGACTTAGTGGTGCATGCAAAGCGGAATCTGATGACATTAGTTTCACTTTCTTCACTTGGTCCTTTCCATCAGAAGCCAAATTAGTTGAAGGACTGCTTTGGCCTACTGTATCCAAAGACTCTTGCAATAAATGTTTTGTAGCAGCACTGTGAGTATCACCTGAACTGACTGATTTAGTGTCAAGAATTGATACTTTTTTCGGATTCACAACATCTCTTGTATTTGGTGTACTTTGTGTCGCTAGGAGCCTTTGCTGTCATTCTAGGTTTTGTGCATGTAAGATATCTTTCCCATGTTTACTTGATGTAGCCTCTTGTTGACTGAAATTAGTGATAAATACTTTGACTATTTTATGTAAACTATTAATAGTACTGTGACATTTGCATTAACTATTCACTTACGTCTATTTGTGTCTGTCAAAAAGTGCAGTAGTCATGCTCTAATGTGCTTTCACTTAAGAAATGTAAAACCTATTTAATATTTTCATAAATATGTAAAATTTTGTGTCACCAGCTTTAAGTTTTTTACTACTTTCCATTTGTTGTAAATTTGTCTTCTGTTTAGTGCATTTAACCTCCTTGTTAGGTTAACGGTCACACCATGTCTATTGCACCTGCAGGGCTTAAAATAAGTTGACAGTGTGTGTTCATGCATGCACTGGGAGTTATTTATAGAAAAGATAGGAGATAAGAAACCTAAACATATATGACATTTGTCAACAGTAGGAGAAAGAGGATACTTCAAACTTCAACACTTTATTCAGCATTCATGAAAATTTTCCTATACTTTGTAATGGTAGCACCAAGTTGAAGAAACCCTGCCATTCAAGTTGTCACTAGTTGAGTTTGAGCATCTAAGTCTTAAATACTTGGAAAATAACCGCAGACACACAAACACAGCTCTGCAGTACAAAAAGTGCATTCCACAGGTTATCTCATCAATAGTCACTTCTCATGGTTATTTCCATCCAATTAGGCTTGAGGTGTTGCAAACAAATGACATAATGTCTTGACAGAGTGGGGTGATGTCTGAGTAAAGCAATCAGTAAGCAGAGTGATGACATCATGTCTCGACTGTAAGTTAGACTCGAGTGTAGATATCCCTACCCCCTCAGCTTTGTAGCCATCTTAGTAATGGCCTAATCTGGTTGGAAACACTATCGTAGCTTAGGTGAAATTGCATTCAACCTGGGAAAAAGTCCAAATGCAATTTCCATCTCCTCTGCTTAGTGGCAAATATTTTGTATAATGTAACAATATTATGGTGCAACTCCCTGCCTATAAAAGGCGTGGCCATCTATTGGGGCTGAGGAAACAAAGGCAGGACACCACACTATTAACATCAATGCCATGCACTAAGGACTTCTCAGGTATGTGAGGGGCCATACCCCAGGGCCTGGAATGTCTTGAAATTCCCAGATTCATGCAATCTGCTCATTCCCAGCCCATTCCTAATTTACCCTTGATTCTGACTCCTCACCACAGTAATTTTAATGTAAATTCACTTGCAATTTCTAGAGCAAATTTTTCTACAGTAAAAGTGATAATTGTGACTGTAATAAGTAATTTATTCTGATTGCAGGGTTTCCTTTTGCAATTTTTAGCTTCCTGCCTGTTTACTGCTAGAATTGTCAACCATGCTGCAATTTTTGCTGAATAGGCAATAAAGTGTTCAAACATGAATTGTCCTCCTCTTCCTACTGCTATGACCCCCTGCAGTCAACGAGGTTATTCCTACCCTATTTTACCTACATTGTGGGCCAGTGCACGAAAGGACACCCATTAACAACTGCTGTGACCCCGTGCAGATGCAATTTACATACTCCAGCAGCTAACCCCTCTGAAGAGCCAATAAAGTGCAAAAAAATGCAAAGTGAGAAAAGATCCAAAAAAGTAAAAGACTTAATATTGGTGAAAAAGTGAATTACAAATCATTCTTTACAAAATAACTTTTGGTGCTATATTTCTATTATGAAATATTTCAATTCAATCTATATGAGCAAATAAAGGGTGAGCAGGTTGCACTATGGTTAAGTGACAGGATGATTGGAAATGACCACATTGCATGAATATAAACATTTCCACCCATTGCACACCATGGCATCCATAACCTCACATATATAACAGTTCTGTAATGCATGTGTCTATGTTAATAATCTGGTTACCACCATGCCTTTTGTCACCTCCAATGGTCGCTCATGATATTTATTGTGAGGGTATTGCACAATCATTATTACATAACAGCAGAAATGTGGCCTTATGGACATGTCAGAAATAATGTCTAAATACTTTCATAATTAAATATGAAGGAAGTCTAAAGGTCAATGTTAAAGAATTATGCCTGCATAGACCAATTTACATATTCAGGGTTCCCACATTTCTGGACTGACAAAATTCCATGATATTTCCAGGTTTTTTCAATAAAATTCCAGGTACATTTCCAAGAATATTTAGGCCTCCAATTACAGTACTTTTAGATAAATGTTTACATAAAGCTTCATCGAAACATAAATGTACCATTCTTACAGTATCCAAAAATAAAACCTTCCCTTTCAGCCACATAACATGCTAGGCACAGGGAGATGAAATGTCAACTAATAGCTTGTAAAGTAAGATACTTCTTAAAGAGCTAATCACCAAAGATAAATAGTAATATAACTGACATATTATTTTCATTCCAGAACACATAAAGCCTATTGTTTTACTGAGTTCTTAAATTTTATTTCTAAAA
>JBCAUG010128230.1:0-21056 GCA_038406175.1 Haplosyllis leylae | reverse complement strand
CCGATTGACAGGAGAGGCTCGAGTTAAGGTTGACTGCCAGCAGGCGTACCTCCTCGCTCCGCTGGCACGACATATACTACATTGGAATACGCATAATCCACGTTAGAGCTTTTCACTTACAGAGGTGGCAAAGCCTGGTACAACGAGTTAAGAGGCAGAAAGTGAAAAGTAGTTAAACTGTATTTGTTTTGCATACATGTATTTTACATGTCTCGCGCACTGATACGCGTGAAGCCATTGCTTTTAAGTTTCGATCCCTCGCAGATACAGTCGCACATTTGCTGTTGGGTTGATGGCACCAAATATAAATGGAGAAAATGTTCTCCATAATTGTGTGGCGAGGTCACAAGTTGAGTGTGAAGTTACTTTTTTTTCTTTTGATGTATTACAACTAGTGGCTTTGATTTCTGCAAAGATTCGCTGTAGTTCCACACTAAAGGCTGAAGTTCATAACTACAGCAGGTCAGAATCACTGGGATTCACATGGATTAGAACTGTCTATCATTGAAATCCCTCGGACTGAAGATGGACTGGATCAGTCGAAGTATTTACAGTTCCCTACGGGCCTTGTAGTTTTATCTTCCCGGATAAGACCTTTTCATACAGAGCAAAGGAGTTGGGTGAAATGGTCATTGTATAACTTATCTCACAAGCGTGGGTAGATGAAATTACGATTTGTTTTTAGGTTTCTGTTCCCTGTTTGTGCAGCAACGAGCTTGCGAGTATGATCTTTCTACCCTCATGGTGAAAGCTGTTGTGACGACATCTGAGCAAAAGTTACTGGATTTTAATAAATACCACCTAAAAATAGTCAATTATAGTGTTATTTCAACTTAAACTCCCAGAAGAGAGAACGGTCTTTAAATATTTGATGTCAATCAAACATCAAACAAAGCTACCATAACCAAAATGTTGATAAATTCGTTTCATAGAAAGATACCCCGTAAGAAAAGAGAAGGAGTTTGCACCTACAGATGGTGCCCTGGAAGTTGTTGATAATGGATGGGAGTACGAATTGTTGGCGTGCGGACGGGATGTGGCTCATGTAATTTGCACTTTTTCTACACCACAAATATTATCTGCTAGCTTGAAAAAATGTAACTTATTTACACTTTCCAATGTGGCAAGCAAAAATGTTACCTAAGAAATTGCAAGGCTATCTTATCGAGCTCATCTGGCGATCAAGCAGCAGAACCTTTTTGCACGATAACGGAATTTTACAACTGTGTTTATTGTCTTACCATCCTGTCTATCGAACGTTCAACATTCACGTTCCGATAGTATGCTTTCCACCTGTAACTTTATTAACCTAAATGTATTATCTCGAGCACACATTTCATCCGTCTGTTCATGAACTAATTGCTTCAGAACGTTATAAACTAATACTATGTTGATTTTTCATATCGTCTGGGTTTGCTGCTATATTACATACGTAAGCTTATCGGTAAAAGGTGAGCTTCAATGTTCAGTGCTGCTTAACATTTGGACACGTGGAACAATAATTACGTTAGATCCTAATTCTTATAACGAATGTTGATATGAGGGCGGAGTTGTTCACTAGAGGATAGATTGTATCTGAGGCTCGCTGTGAATGTTCAGGAAAACAAGATGACCTAAAGGTTTACAGCTTAAAAACAGCTGCCTCATCCTATGATACCAAAACCTTTAACACCTGAAGTGCCTTTAATACATTGAGTGAACTGACAGTAATAGTTTTCTGAATTGCAGTGTCATGTGAAGTAATGAAATATTTTGTATTGAAAGATATATAAGTTGAGGCTAAATTGAAAGTAGTTTCCAAAACTGAGAGCAGATGCCATGTCATGCCCTGCATGCCAGGAGAAAGTGGTTGGGTGCAGATAAAGCCCAAGACTTGCCATCCAGTAGGGGATGAGAGCAAATATAAATGGACAAGCGGTGCCATTAAAACGGTAACAATGTCCAGCTTCATCTTGATACCTTTGTTGTTTTCCCTTGCTTCAATTTATTTAATGTGTGTGCAGCTATATCTAAGGGATATCTGCCATGCACTATGCGATCCCCTTGCGATTTTCTAAAATCCGGATGATTGGGGAGCTTGTCGGTTTTCGGCATCAGTGAAGTTGTCCACCCGGATTACATTGGTAGATTTAGCTGGGTGATGAAGTTGTGGAAAGTAGACAGGAGGTGACGTCCTCTCATACAAAAATAGGGGACCAAAAAAAAAAGAAGCTTACCGTTGGACTGTAACTAGAAAAAAGATCGTTTGTTTTAATAGTTATTCATGAAACTCGCCTGTGTTGTGCAGCCAATTACTTACACAACCAATTACTGATGATTAGTTTTCCTCCGAGATTGGTTCGTCAGTTCCGTTTGATATTGGAAATCAATATTAATAAGTTTTATTGTAATCTTTTGCAGTCCTAAATGGACAATTGCTTGAAATACCCGACTGAATTGGTTTACATCATCATACATGCCGACATATATTGAAACGTCAAATAAAAACGCAACATGACATTATTTGGACTTGTTGAAGTGAAATCATATGAAAGAAACATCAGGTACTAAAGACACACAAGTAGATCATCATTCCTACCAGAACTGCTGTTCAAAGAAGCTGCTTCATGGCTAAAATACTACAAAAGCTGTGTAATGTGGAAAGCTGGAAACAGAAAGCTGCCGTAGTCCTCGGTGGGAACATGGTATTGTCGACCAAGCCGCGTTGGTCAGAATCGCTGGTCAGGCTGTATGTTGTGATTGAGATACGATGCGAAACCATGCTTGGCTGTTGTTTTAATGTGGTCATGTTACATTAAAAAGATCTGTGTGGATATAATTATTAACACATTTTGCTCATTGTGGATTTAGTCACAAGGGATTTCAGGAGATATCACGTAAAAATGCCAATCTGTTATAAGGTGTGCAGCATTTGGACTCCATATAAGGAGCTCATGCAGGTAATAAAATACTTGTATTTGTATGTCGTCAAATTTACTATGTATTCTTTTTGCCCAGTGATGTTGGCTGCTGTTGCACAGGTTTGTGAATGTTGAAAGGCCCGAGAAAATTGAAGTAAATTGGTGAACTCAGCGCAATCTGATGGGAGTAAATTGACATAGAGATACTACCCGTACGGTATTCGTGAAGGTAATACATGGACCCGAACATGAATGCAGAAATAGTCAATTCTATTATTTGTAAGAAATAATTTCTTAGGAAATTACTTTGGAACGTAATCCGTCAGAGACCCAGCTTCATTAGAACTTTTGGAAAAGAGACTGCTTCGGGGACTGGAAGGAAGTTTGTACAGTATTGAAGCTATTGACACATAAACCTATTGTAATTACAAGTGAGACTTATCTGAGAAGTCTTCATTCTGTAACTTCAGCGCGTATGGAAAAGTCTGCTCCATCGAGCCAAGGGATAGGAAAAAAAGTTCCTTGTTCCCAAAGATTTGACTATTCACGTATTTCACCGGATATAGTTGGGAATCGTCAATCGTTGTTTTTAAGATACCTACAGTATTAATTACCTTTAGAATATGTGAAGTTCACGACCTACATCAGTTACCTTTTCCGTTAATGGTTGAACAAGAAAAGTCCCGAAAGCTGTGTTGGATGAACATTCTAGTGGATGCATTCATTTCTTCAAGTTGTTTGGAATTAGGAAAAGTGTGAGTTCTAAAAGATTGCAATATTTTGTCATTTGTTAGCTGCTTAATTAGAATGATTGTGGCGCAGAAGAAATTTACTGTATGATAGTCGTGAAGCAGATGTGTTATTACGATGTTGGTATTCTGCTGTCACCATCGTACTGGTGGAGTCACGTTTTCTTCTCTTAGTGCCAAAAGTTTCTCTTTCCTTTCGGCTTCTATTTCTGCCCTACTGCAATGAAGAATTTATTTCCTTGTTGTGTGGTGTATGTTTTCTGCATAGACTTAAATTGTCACTCTCGTACAGTGAGAATGTTGCAGTATCACTTACAGCTGCTGGTGGAGTGTACCTGCCCCACTTGACATGTACGTCTATGGTTTTCTGTTTCCCCGAAGCGTTTTTGCAACGTAATGAAATGGAGATTCCTGAGCCTTCGTCAGTTTATCAGTCATGTAAAAGTACCTCGTTATTCATCAATTTTCGTAGAGGAAGATAAGTGACAATTTTGATAAGCATAATTGCTGTTGAAATCAATTTTCCAGACTCTGCGCAACGTAGTGGATATTGACAGCGCATTGATAAGTGGGAGAAGGTAATGCGACAGTGTTACAGGCCGTTATTGGCTACTTATCTGAATCCTTTTGTGAAGAGATTGTCCTCATATTTAAGGCTTCTATCAAAAACATGATATCCAGGAAATGGGATATTTGGGAACTGCTGTAGGTTATTGATTTGAAAAGACTTCCCTTTTTTGACAGGTTCGACAGTAGTTATGTAATTATGAGGAACATTTGTGCGCAAGAGCTTAAGTGCTATCAGTCCATATGGAAAAGAAAATAATCTTTGTGAATGCGACCACAGGCAGAAAAATAGAAATCATCTCTTTGCCTCTCGAGAGAATCGCATCCTGACGTGAAACAATATGATATGAAGTGCTTTGGAGGCAGGAACCTTTCATCAGGAATAACACACCATTCCATTAGCGGTGACCCAACTCTACCTCCAGTTAGCAGTAAAACATGAATTATGAACCATAATGCTGTCTACGAGGCCAAACCATCAAATTATATGCTCTGGACCAACTTCACACGACTTAGTCCCGATGAACAAACACAAGCCTGCAATTGAGGAGACGATGGGAGGACAATTTCTCTCTGACGTCGAGGGTTTTATTAATTGAATGGAACGGTAATGTGGTGTTATTGTGTGAAATTAACGTGATTGCTGAGGGGTGGGGGAAAATAAGAAAGAAAGTTCACCGAAGAATTCTTTATTTTCAAAACTTTTAACTTACTTTAACCGCGAATAGGGAACTCAAACGAAATAGGCCATTTATTAGGTTGAAGGAGACATTGTATCCTGGACAATTGTACTTGTTATCAGAAAGAGTACCGTCAAACCAATTCATAGACAGAACAGTGAAAGTGAAATGAGCATGACTGACAAATGCAGATAAAGTGTGGCTACTGAGTAGTTATCAGTTCTATTATCGCACGCATGATTGCATGTAGAACCTTGTATCATTTATCAACTTTCGGTACAGATCTGGCCCTTTGAAATGCACCACAGTAACTTAATTAAAGAGACAATGTAAGCTATTTAGTGAGTAGGCAATGTGAGGAAATTAACAAATTAAGCTGCTTTTTAGAAACGGTTCACGCTTTTTCTGTCAAAGTACTCTCATGAAAGGCAACCGCTTCATTTACAATGTGATTTTATTAACTGTCATCATTTCACAAGAAGAAACGTGCACAAGACTAGCTATGCTCAAGGATTCGACTGAATGAATTTCTTTTTGACCGTTCACGTACATAGTACGACGGGAAGGTAATATTTTCAGTTTGTTTGTCCACCAAGGCCGGGGGTTATCCCTAGTCCTGTCCATGATTCTTTCACTGGTCCTGTTGGGAGGGGGGGCAGGGGGTGATACCCCTATTGCTGTCCATGTCGAGTCTGGTCTGGCCCTGTCTAGGTCCTGTCCTGTCCTGTCCGGGGTGGGGTGGGGGGACACCCCCAGTCCAGGTCTAGGGGTGGGGTGAGGTATCCCTAGTCAAGACCAGGGGGTACACACCCCCCTCTCGGCAGACAGGTTATGCCACAGACGGTACAAAATCCGAGCTAAATTCCCCTGTGAATAAAGAGTTAGTGTGCCTTATTGCCATAAACACATCATTTCAGTTATCACGTCCACGTTCTCATTTACTGTATATCCGCAGAAGTGACAAAAGGGTTTTTGACCAGTCTCTGAAAGATACTAGTAATATCTATTATGGTCACAGGTGTCATTGATACTCCTTCGGGTTCGTACACAAGGTTGCCCAGCAGAGCTAAATGTGGATAAGTGTTTTATGTACCTCAGGTTAGAATACCTAGTGCAGCTGTAAGTTAAAAAGTGTCATTTAGGTATTCAGAATTAAGACTCTAATGAGACCAGTTGATCCTCTTCCCTCCTCCCATTATTGCAAGTTTCGGAATTTTTGTCCCTTCCAAGTGAAACTGAAGAACTGAAGAAATTCTTTTCAGAGACAGTTTTTATATTTGGTAAGATAAAGTGAACATTCTCGTCACCGGAAATTTCTTATTTTGTAAAAATTGATGTGTAAATCTTATCTCACGCAACACTGCTCAATAATGTACATGATGTAGATCATCCACAAATCTTCTTTGTGTAAATAGATAGCAAAAGAAAAGAAAGAGTACCATTCAAACATGCAATTGGAATGAAGCATGCTCAACCAGGAGAATCTGGAGAGGTTCAAGAGAACTTCTATGCCTGATACTGTAACATTATGTGTCAATACAATATGACTGTTGCTTCTTTGTGACAAAGTCCTATGAAATCGGTTACGACACAAACAGAAAGGAATTTTGTCCAAATTTGTGATAATTTCAATGTTGCATGGAATTGACAAGTGTTTGTGATGTCTTGCATTTCAAATATCGAAGTTCGGGTGTTCAATGAAAGAACATCGAAATGATGGTAAAAATTGAAGTGTGTAACACTCAGCTCCAGAAAGATGGTTTTAAAATTTTTGAAGGAACCACTAAATTAATCACCCGTAAATGTCTTCTTTGACAGATGGTTTTTTAAATCCGGAGATCGTAACAGACCTTGACAGATCCAAAGTTCTACGTTTTAATAGAATGTTCAAGAGAATGTTCTTTTCTATATTTCCAGGTATGTAACAATGCACTGTTTGTCCAGATTGAACGAATACTGGGAAGGTAACCATGTTTAATTATTCCATTATGGACATTGATATCATCTGTAATTCCATAGCATTCAACACAATGTTCTAAATTAATATGTGAAGTTTGCATCTAAACCGGAAATTGACACGACAAAGTCATATTTGTTGAAAGAGAAATCGTGGACCCTCGGATGTATTCAATATTCGTATTGCATGCCTAGTATTGATTTAGCAGACAATGTGGAAACAGGGATGAGTTTGATACCTGATCAAAAGCCAATGAATCTGCGAGCTACATTGGTTTTGCAGAGCTCCTGCTAAACGTAATATTATGCTATTGAACACGCAATGTTCCACTTCTTTTGTGTAGAGAATAATTCCATTTAAGTCTTCGACTTGTTACGTGCTATACATTTACAAAGTAAATGCTCGCGGGTTAAGAACGACTCATAATATTGATTGTGAACTGATTTCGTGTGATTCTTCCAGTTACAAATGTCCCTGAACATTACTGTGAATAAGTGCAACTGGTTCTTTAAATTAATTAATACCTCGAGACCCTTCGTCAGAAGTACTGAGTCGTTGCGCTGTTCTAAAATCTTTTCTTCTATTTGGTGTAAAAATGAAATTATAAATGGAGCAACAGCAACCGCGAAACACTATTATTCTCCTTATAATTTGGACTCCAATGACTCGATAGACATGAATTGTGCAATCGGCAACATTTTGAAAGATTTTGTTTCAATATGTACCATACTGTGATGCAACTTGGGAAATGACACACACGGTGCGAATGTCCTTTAATTTGAACCCAAGGTATTGTAACTTTCTGGGTGAAGATTTGTGGGACCCTGTTGGATTATTTTGCTTGATCGTGTGTATGTTTGCGCAAGGTTGGAAGGTGGACAGTAGACGCTGCTCTAGCAATATAATGTCTCCTAGAGACGATGTAAATGCTGCACTCAGACTGACTGGACCGACAGAACCTGCCCCGTTCATCATTGCAGCAGTGTTTTGTTCTCCATTATTTTTTCCGCTGTGTGTTTATTATGTCATCATTAGTCTTCACGATGTAGGACTAATAGGCTTTAGCAGTTGCATTTACTGAATGGTTGGTGCAAATTTGACAAAAAATATCAATACTTTGCAGAAAGACAAGAACACTGATATTTCTGGGAACAATTTTGAAGTTTATTGGTTTTTTTTCTCAAAACTTTCCGAGATTCATGGTGTCTTGGAAATGGTTGTATTTGAAATCATCTGACCTTCTTCCAGGTAGTTCCACGACAGGAAGATAAGTGCTTTTGCTCAGTTTTCGGACAAAGTCACTTTTTTGGGGTCGGACACAATAATTAGGAGAAGAGTCATAATTAGTGGGAATGCGTCGTCACCGTTTTTGCAGACGACTATCGCATAGTACCCGTCGTCATAGAGGCCATTGCAGTGAGGTCATCACGTTTGCCTCCTTAAGAATCGTCAGGAATCAATAACGTGGCCAGGTGCAAGAATTTCTTAATTGCAGTGGAAACCTTAGTGATGCCACCAGAGAGCAGAGAATAGACTCATTAATCCAAAATTAATCATTCATCAGTGGTTTGTATGTGTCATGTGAATATTAGTGTTTATCTAATAAATTTTCAAGTGATAATAATTTCCCATTGGTACAAACACGTTATTTTGTGTTCGCTGATGAAATGTTTGACAGAAAGGTGTGATGTAGAGACGTAAGCAATGTTCGGAATTACTTTGTTACAACTTCCCATCACTCCTAGTTTAATGTTGCTCGTCGAGTTGAAGGGGTTAAGTAACCATGCAAACTCGCGTTTTTGAGTACATTTACTGACGAGGAAGACTCCTTACAACCCAAAGAAGCAGCTCCTCGCATTCAGATGTCTGTGGGTTTCCATGTGCATTTGGCAAAATCATGCGATTTAGTCATTTACTTCTCCCATAGAAACAGGTGAATGTTTAGAGAAGATAATAGCTTTATCCGTTAGTTCTTTAATGTGTAGTCTTCACAACCATGGACAAGGTAAGGGAATCGTGTTAGTTGCAACCAGCATGATTCATTCTTCACTGTTTCATTCAGTGCAGGTCCTTGAGATTTTCGCAATCCATCTAGACCGGTTATGACTACAACATTTAACATCATGTTACCAATAGCCTAATTATCCTGAATAAAGGGTTATTTTGAATCGTCAATTTCCATTGGAAACAATCCGCTTAAAACAAACAGTTGTTCCTGCAGTTGATAGTTGTTGGCGATCGCGGTTGCAAATTTAATAACAACCCATGTTCGTCAAGAGCTTTCAGGAAATGACCTGTTTATTGATGGTGAACACGGCAAGGGACATCATCGGGACGGTTAGTGTGGCTTTGAACGCGATTTTTTCCCTTATAATGGTCTGACCCATTGGTAAACAGCAAATATCTTCAAAAGTAAACATATATTTACACCCTCAAAATGAACGTGAACCCGGTGAGATTCCACCGAAGCTGCTGAAGCGGGAGCATGTGAACAGGTGAAACTTATTTCACATCTAACCTTAGGCATCTATTGTGTTCAACATCGGCGAAAGCGATGCTGTGTCGTCACATACAGAACCATAATTCTTCACTATTTGCAGTAACACGTACCACCTGGAAATGTACAATGTTATGCGTTCGGTGAAAACCCTCCTTTTCCTCGCAGTCAGATGATGGTATTGATGAATGGAATACACTGTACATGTACTTAAAACAGAAGAGTTTCATCTCAACTTCAACACGATTGATAAATTGTAACGTATCTAAAATGGTGTCAGGTGAGCGCAAGAAAGATAACAACAGTTAGTAAGTACTACCAGGAGATAATTTATGTTGCGCTTCGTTATCGCCGTCGGCTTCCTCAGTTGGCAGTATCCCCAAAACAACGCCCTCACAAGTTTTCTAACAAAAATATACTTTGACAGGGTGCCAGGTGTCAGGGAAACACAAAATTTTCTCCAGGTCAGGGAAAAGTCATGGAATTTTGAAAAAATGTCAGAGAATTTTGGCCATTTGACCCATGTCAGGGAATTTTGTGATGTCATGTCAGGGAATTGTCAGGGAATTTTGTCATGACATTATTTATTGGTTGAAATTTCCATCATATGATAAGGGTTCTACCTGGGCTGTGTTTATGTAAATGTCTGCTTGGCAAATATAAACTCAATAATAGTTAAAAGTTGTTTTTTCATAGATTGAAAAATAAAAGAAATTGTCAGGGAAAACTGTTATTATGTCAGGGAAATGACATGGAAATATCAGGGAATTTCGAATGGACTCTAATGTGGCAACCCTGTTAGACTATTGAGGCTCAAAGTGCACATTGTAGCCATCTCTCTTTACAAATATCTAGCAATTCATTTGATTGCAACAAAGAATTTTAAGTAGTTCTTTGGTACCAACCATTCAAAGATTTAACACGTCGTTTGTTGAAGACTGACCGGAGACATTTGTGAAATTTAATTAAAGAACTTTTACCAGTTGATAAGTGAGTAATCTCACCACAATAATGACCCAAACTTCCATTGAAATCAATGGCAAACTTAAGCTTTTCTCAAATTTGGCATGGTGAAACTTCTTGAGACTTCCCACACAGTTTCAGATGTGAAAAAGAATATCTTTCAGATAGAAATATTTGACAGATTGTTCTCTTTCTATTTATGATTTTTTTTTTTTGGTTTGATCAAATTTAAAGTGTTATCAAGCCTCCCTAAACGTCCTAAATGGTCCACCAAATGTAAAAAGGCATTGCAATTGGCCCACTCACCATAGTATTGATCACAGTTCAGTTAGCTAACAACATAGCAAATGTTTAATGAGGTTACTTTTGAGGTAGTTCTTTGGGAACCCAAAATCAAAACCGTGTGGTCGCCAGCAAAATGTGAACAGTCAAACCTGCACTGCGTAAAGTTTCAAGAAGTTACACTATGGCATGTTAAATTTGAGAACAATGAAGTTTACCATTGATTTCAATGGAAGTTTTGGCCATTGTTGTATTGAGATTACCCATTTAACAGGTGTATGTTGTTTAAAATTTGACAAATGTCTAAGGACAGACATTCTTCTCAACCGACTTATGCTAAATCTTTGAACGGTCTGTCCCAAAGAACGAATTGATTGCTATTGTGTTTGGAGTTGAATGACCTCAAAAATTTGTACAGACTTCCTTTTCCTCTTGGATGTTGCACTCTGTCAACAGACGCGTTTCACAAATAGATTCCGGTAGATTGTCGTTTGCGTCAAACTGTCCACCAACGCGGTCGTGTAACAAAGCCTACCAAATATTGATAGACGTAATCTTCACTAAGAACCAACATATTACTTTCTGTTCCTTTTTCACAATAATGGAAATAATCTTCTCTGAAGTTAAAGATTCATGGTGAGGTGTCATATCGAAAGATTTTTACAAGGTCTGTAAAGAAGTGTTAGGAATATGAATCATTCCTTCCGAACATTTGACAAACAGGTAAGGCGAAATGGATAGCTAGTCTTCTCCAATGCGGATTTAATTCCGTGTGGAAAATGGACACCTCAGATTACAGAAGGAAGCAATTGACACATGAAAACCTCATCCTACCTGCACCCTCGTGATAGGATTTCCAAAGTTTTAATTTTCACACTTCTATTTAATATTCTGAACCTTGCAATGTCATCTAATGAAGCGAAATGATATGAACATTATATATTAGAGTGACGTGATATTTGTAATTTAACAGAATGTTGAAGACCTCGAAAGTTCATAAGTTGTAAATGTGACTTCGTACAAGCTACTCAGATGTGGAGAAGGTATGCCTTTGAAGTAACTTCGGTAAAAAAAACAACCACCCAGAGATACATCTAGAGAGCGTTTTTACGTATTTACCTCAATTTTAACGATTTAGTACATGCTTTCCAGTACTCTGCAACCAGTCGGAATGGCTTCTTGCACTCTTGTCGTTTCCCATCATCTCTTTTCATTTGCTGAAGTGCCAATTACCACAGAAGACAATACATTGAATTTTCATATTCAGAACAACAATTTATGAGATTTTTATCTCAGAATTACCGCTAAAAACAACATAAAATAGTCTCATATTATTAGAAAAAATCTTATTTCCCAGTGAAAAAGGGTACATTTGTAGATAATTTGTTCGATGGTTTTCATGAATTTAACACGCATGATAAAAATGCATGGAAATGAATGAATATTGGAGACATCACAAGAGAGATCCTGTCATTTACCCAATGTATTGTTACTTAGATGAATTCAAGAAACAAAACCCATGTAAATAGTTATTTGATGCCTCACGAGGGACTGGGACAAGTGCATGTAGAAGGGAGTGTCTCCGAACAATCTTTGGGACCAAGGAATGTCCCCAAGTAATCATTGCAATATGATAGTGCAACTGGCATGCAATTTCAAGTAAGAAGCTGCCTCGGAACAGAGTATTGCCTTTAGCAACAGTCCTTTAACACTGCCTTCGACTCACTCAGTTGTAAACGGATTAGCATCAGGATCTGATACAGTGACGATGTATTATCTGGGTTTAAGACGACATCAGAGTTCCAGCTGATTCTGGTACAATTGTATATTTTTACCCACCACGTACGAAGTACGAGGGAAGGTCAGGCAACTGCCCCCGTCTCCCCAGGTCAGGATGAACGGGGTGAACGGGGACCCGTTAGAGGTCTTTCTTTATAAATTTTTTTGTGGAAGCATTAGTAATTTCTGTAGTAGCAGGAGGGTATTTTTTGCAGATCAAGTCGAAAGAATTATTGCCTACACAATGGTAATGTATTTGCTGTTGTAAATACAGCAAGTGTTTTAGTGGCTTTGAAGTAAATAGTATCTGAAGCAGGAAAAAACACAAGAGTATTTCTGCAGATTTAGGGTGTAGCCCTGACTAGATTTTTTAGATCTTCCAGATGGATGCAGATGTTAGGATTCATTATGATTGCTTTAAACAGCAGATCTACTGTAGGATTCACCTGTTTCCTGCACGAAATTATTTTATATCTGAAAAGGTCACGCCAAGTCTTGGCAAGAACGAGTTATCATAGATCATTTCTACACTTCCGTGTATGTTTTGGAAAACAGCTGGTCGTACGTCCACGTCTTAAATCATCCTGGAACATCTTAAATCACCCTGGAACGGATTGATAACATTGTCACAGATAAACCAAAAAGCTGCTGGTTTTTCAGCATCACTTTTGTCCTCAACTACATGAATAAATCTTCAAAGTAAAATGTTGAAATCATGTTTCTATTTCATGATTCTATATTTATAAAATGACGCAGAGACAGATATTTCTACATACAGTGAAGCTTGAAATGTAATGAAACATAGAAGCCTCAAGTCAAATGCTGTAACATGTTTTGTCAATAAGGTATCAGTGCAGTGTAATCTGTGATCAGCTTGCCTCGGGCCAAGGACCCACATCTTGCAAAGCAAGAAAGAAGCTGGACCAACAATCTCAAATTATTGATATCTTGATTCCGGTAAGGACAAATATCAGATGTTTCAAGGTTCATGCGTATTGAACCAAAGTCTTAATTGATTACTCCAACTCTGCTTCGTAAAAGCAATTTTACCATTAACCTACGATCCAGTGCATTTGGGAGTTTTTAAGATATTTTCTTTTTTTTTTTTAGTCTGCCCACTATGGTACTTGACTTGGATTCCAGACATTGCACCCACCCAAAAATCATTTGCAACCCATAGTCTAATTCCAAGAAAAGTTGACAAAAATGGCTGCTACAGGGGCCAAAAAATTCTTTTTTATCAGAATTCAAAATTTCTTGACCAAAAATGCATTTATGAGTTTGTAAGCAACTGACTTTTTTGCCATAATTTTTGTTTGGACCACAAGAAGATATTTCATCAAAATTCAAAATTATTTGAACAGAAGCACATTTCTGGGGATTCTAAGGAACTCACCACAAAAAATTATCAAAATTCAAAATTTCTTGACCAAAAATGCCTTTCAGAAGATTCTAAGCAACTGACATTTTTCTTTTGTGACCACAAGAAAAAAACTTAATCAGGATTTCTTGACAAAAATGCATTCTGGGAGATTCTAAGCAAGCGACTTATTTTTGCCCCCACCCCCGCCACCTTCCCCCAAGCAAATTTTTGACCACAAGAAAAAATTTTGGACAGAGAAAGGCTACCTGGCTATAATCTAGCTGTTGATAATTTTTTTCGATTCCAGCTTTCAATCTTGGTATTAGCTGTATCACAGAATCAGATGGCATTTTTGTTTTCGATGCAAAAGCAGTTAATCTAAATTTTCCTTTTTAAATTATACAAAAATGATCGTTTCACTCTTGCCTCGAAAGGAAAGAGTAACGTTATTATTTCTGAGAACCGAATCCCAACTTTTCATTTCAACTGTTGCACAGGATTGATTTATCTTTATTGGCGAGACCCATGGATTGCTTACAACAATTGTACAAAGAATGTGAATGACACGTTAGGAGAAATGGGAGTTAGTAGGATCAGAGCTGTCTGTCAAATCGAACACGGGGTAATGGTAGTTGCTTGTATAAGGATTTAGGGCACCAGTGTGGCCGTATTCTCCCCTGCGTTGACTCCATAATCTAGAGGTCGGCATAGGACAGTACATTGTGCTGGTCCTCCTTTAACAGCTCCCGCAAGTGTGATAAAAAATAGTAGATGAAATGACACCTCTGTCTTAGGATGTTCTTTGTGTTATAAAGGCGACGGTACTTATTACCGTTCTTGCGTAGATTTGATAGGCTACCATTCATCTTAATCCCTCGCCTGCTAGGTTCCCTTCTTGCCTCACCTACAAATTAGGAAAAACAGTAAAGCAAATTTTTAAGTTGTTTCAAGATCGCCAGTGTAAATGTTCTGGACAAAAATATGGACTGAAACCAGGTCGAGACGTAGCGTTTTTTAGTTGCTTGCAGTTAAAACCAGTGTGGAAGATACAGTCAATATTAACATAAGTCATGTTAAAGCTGTACTGAAACTGCGAAACACAATGATGGGTTGTTAGCGTCATTATGCCAGATTGTCATATTTCGTGCAAATTGGAATAATTAATATTGACAGAAGTGTTAAATTCTGTTTCTGTTTCAAGTACTACGAGGGATTCCCATTCCCAAGTGGAAATTCATTTGTGGAATAGTTGTATTCATTATTGCCATTATGTGACAATTAGAAGGATACAGCGTAACGCCAGACTGTAATCTTATAGAGTGCTACCCTCCCTAGAAAGGAATTTCTCATCTCCCGTCCAGAAAATTATATGAATAGGTTTCTGCTTTAAGTACGGTTTTAGCATATTCCAAAATCACATTGTTCTACGAACAGGGTGGCCGCGGCACAAGGAAAACAGGTAAAACAGGGAATTTGGATGTTCACTTTTCCAGACAGGGAAAAGACAAGGAATTTGCCAAAAATATTAAAAATGAGATTTTACACTGGGAATTTACCTCCAACACAGGGTAATTTACCTCCAACACAGGGTAAATTCTAAAGTTTTAAAAATTAAAAGATTTCAAGAGTTGTGGTGAGATTTAGTTACAATCTTTTGACTTTTTGAAGCAAGTGTTGAGTTGGGGAACAACCCAATAATGGATTTATATGTTAGCAACACACTCCATTGCATTTGTGATTATAGTTTAGAGGACAATATTAGTTATATCTGGGGGTAGGGTAGTGGAATAGATGTTATATTTTGTAGCTGAAAAAACATAGGGAAAAAGTCAAAAACACAGGGAATTTTGACTTGGTCAGAGTGTGGCCACCCTGACGAAAGCTGAAACAGAACAGACTGGCTGCTGAATAATGGGGAACATTTCTTGTAATGTCATTCTTAATATGAGAGCGTGGACATGGGGAATTTACCTTACTCTTATGTCTCACACCATCATCATTAAGAATTTGCGCCAAGACCAGTACCTCAAATTGGAACCTGAAACGATGGACAGTTGTTCTAGTCTGCTCCTTATTTATACAAAGTGATGGTTGAGAGACCAAACTCTTCAGCAGTTAGGATGCAATTTCCTATGGGTTCTTAAGACAGGAAGTCCGTGCTTTGTTACGTAGCTTTATGAGAAAAAGTGTTCTAAGTTGACAGTGATCAGTCTTACGGCCAGAAGGTAATCGGGACATTAGGCAGAAGTACATTGTTCGTGTTTATTCGCATATGGAAGCGGGAAATGAAGGCGGCCTTATGGAGAGGGTAGATAGCATTGAAAGTAGTAATGTTAGGTTTTCGGACTTTAGGGGCCTTCTCTGTGTCCGATGCTGTTCATTTTCAATGACCTACAATTTGATTTTACACGGAAATTAAAGACTTTTTTTAAAAAAAAGCTTTGGAGGACACATGTCCTTTTTGTGACGTCTGCCCTGGGTTTCAAAGCCAGGGTGGATCCCTCGCTTGCATGCTTCTTCGCCTGTGCACGATGGATTCCCCAGATTCACCTTTGGTACGCCACCTGCCGACCTCTTGACGGCCAGCATGGCGGCCAGTCGTGTTCCCTACATGCCACATATGTAGCAGAGGTAGGATGGTAGAAATTTAAAGACTTAGTAACTAACAGTATTGGGCATTTGGTGGTTGCCCTATATGTTCACATTTATTCAGGACGACCTTAGATTTGTGAAGACCACATCTTGCGTCATGCGCTTGGAACGGGCAAAACAATACGTTGAAAAATATACGAGATGTTAACATTGATACTGAAACAAATCACTTGTTCGCCTGCTATGCAGCTGGAAGCAATGTAAAAGCAGAAGCATTGTCTCGTGTATATATCAAAGGTACGGGTTGACTTTGTTTCTCCACAGATTGAATGACATGATGCCTTGTGTGCTTGTCTTGTCCACATGAGACGAGATCCTATTTTGCATTCACTTTCGTTGCCACAGCGTGTTTTAACAGAATGTGTCTGATGCATGTCCAAAATACTTTTGTTCACTGGTTAGAATTGGTTATCAGTTAAAAAATAATATCATGCTAGGTTTTCCATGCTTTGATCGAGAAGTTATAGTTATGTCTTCGAATGTCATAAAATGAAACACCATGTCATAAAATGTCATAGCATGTGATACATTATGATACCTTGTGATGTTATATCATGTCCTGTGATATCTTACGATGTCTTGTGATGTATCGTGATATCATACCATTTTTGATGCGATGTCATGTCACACATTGTGGTGTAGTGTGACTGTCATGTCATGTGATTTCACAGTCTGTGATGTCTGGTGAAATCATGTCATTTTGTGATGTTATGTCATAAAGTGTTTGCATACTTTCTTTATTTTCCACTGTGTAATACCATGTATTTTATACTTCACCTACTTAGTATAGTGTTCATGCTTATTTAGTACTGAGTATTCAAGTTTGTCACATGGGCAGATATCATATGTTGAAACGACATGATATTATGAAGTTTCATGTCACACAATGACATGAAATGTCTTGGAATATGACATCATAAAATGTCATGATGCGTAATATTTATTTACCAGTATGTAGTACTGAGTATTTAATACTTAGTAATGATGTACTATGTTAAGTTGTTTAGTTCTTTGCATTCATGATGGTCATGCGTGCAGATATTATTTGTGAAAATGAAAGCCATTTAATGAGAAGTGTAACAGATGGACAGACATTCTTATCTTGTTAGTATTAATGACATAAAGTAGAAATAATCTGACGAACTTCTTACTTGTTACAGAGACTGACAGCTTGACCTTCCCACGTTTAAATATCAGTACAAAATTGAACTGTTTGAAGAAACTTCTAAAAACTATCGGTAATTGGCCAAAAATGTTACTTGGCGTTGGAATATCAGGTTTGCCATTATTGCTTGAAATTTTGTAATTTAAAAGGCCCAGAACAGTTCTCCCGTCACGCAATAGTTTCTACTCTTTGCGCCGTCCACAAACAAAACACACAACAGTGGCTCTTTCCTTGCGTGCGTAATGTGGATTGACTATGTCCATGTCAAGAGGAAGCCTTGAAACGGCCAGTGCTGACAGTGCCCCATCCATTCGATGCATTAAAGGCTTTGAAAGGGACCTTTGTGTGGGACGAAAGCCATAAAAGTGTCTCTTCGAGTCTTGTGAGATACCTGCAGTTCTTAAAGTAGTTTGCTAAGGGAATGTGTCAAGAGCCAATTAAGGCTGGCTGAACGGAGTTTTTGCTCTGTTCCGAGACTTGGCGCATTTTAATGTTATCACATCAGTGAAAAGACAACCTTATCGGGTGTCTTTGTAGATAATTAACAGAACAAGAAAAACAGCACAGCTGGTAACGTACATCTGTTCACTATTTTGAATGAATGACCATTTACGTTGTGAATAATAACAGCAATGCAATTCTCATTCTCCAAGCGCAGGAGCGTCGTGAAGAAACTGATTCCATTTGACACATTTGGCTAGTAACTTTCCACTGTCACTAGCCCGGATTGAAGTCCGCTTTCATAGAAAAAAATTATGTATTGGACATTTTATCGAGTGTTAATATGGATAGTATTGCTACATTGCGGCAAGGTTTTAATGCAAAAAAAGTAGACTAAACTTCATAAGACTAGCAAAACTGATTTGGCAGTGAGACGTAGACCTTCAAATGAGACGTGATGACATTTTAGAAGAAGACATAAAAGAAACATTAAAATGTGTAACAGATTGAATTTCACTTTGCCATGAGGATTCATTATCTTGTGAACATATATCTCTGGAAAATAGAAAGTTTTTTTTTGTATTTTCACCAGTTTTCATTTTATATTTTCAGTTTAGTTATCTCTGCAAAAATTTATCATAAGTATCAAAGTTTGATGTTCCGATAATTTCGTTAACGAACACAGAATCGATATTGCGAACACACAGAATCGACATTGCCTCTTCGGTAAAACATCCATCAAATATTCCAGTATTTACCAATCAAAGATTGTGGAGCTACACTATTGTATTTAAACAGAATACAAATATCTGAAACTTGTTTGTTTAACAGAGGTACAGAAATGCATATTATGCACAGTTTTCACATAGTAACCGGCTTGTCAATTGAATTCAATCTATCCTGATATCCCACAAGTCAAATACTGCATTGACGGATAGGAAGGTATTTATTTCTCAGTAATGCCGTCTGATATGGAATACATAAATGGTGACAGTGAGGAATTGCATTTGAAGCTTGCAATATCCATGTGGAAAATGGGCATCATTTCGTTTTCTTCGGTCAAAACTATAAACCAAATAGGTCCCCACATTTCCCTAATTTATTGCAATGGAACTTCATGGAATATTGGCCAAAGTAGTAGGCCAAAGACGTGTTTCGTCGACAGACTTTTCAAAAGAGAGGCCTGCCGCTCGTAGAATGTTTATGTGTAGTGTGCGAAACGATGTTTGGCTTATTTTATGACATTGCTTCACATCTATCCTTTGTTACATAAGAACAGCTCGGTAGTAAAAAACACACTGCCATGATCCCAACGCAGCTGTGGCTCTGCCTTTGAGGAGACAAGTACAAACGCACAACATGTTACTGGTTATCATAATGTTACAATTAAGGTTGATGATAATGAAGACGTCTGGGTTAGTTATTTTATGCAGAAGGAAAATCCAGAAAAGCTGTTATTGTTATTTATATGACTATTTGCTTGGTATTTATGTGACTATTTGCTTTCTATTTGCAGGTATGTAGGTAAACACGAAATAAAATATTCAATGACGGAAACAAAACCTAAGTCTTCAGAAAAGGTACCGTAGATGTAGTGCATGGCGTAGATTACGTTGTACAAAAACACATCTTCTACAAATTACTTCGGCAAAAATGAATCGGAACAAGCCACAGTTTAGCACGATTCTGTCCACTCTTCGAATTCATGAAATTAGTACTCCTGGTTAACAAGAAAACACTTACACGTTTAAATGTTGTTTCTTACATATGTGACTATGCCCCAATATACAGTATTGCCCCTTAAGGAAATAAACAGTTTGAGATTCCTTCAGGAAATATCTTTGCAAAATCCTTCACAGATCCCCTGTATTATCTGTTTAAAATAAAATGTTTGACCTAGTCTATAAATTTTTCGATCGCACTCGTCACAATTTTTAGCGTTTGTCGTATGGATATAGTCTTTGTACTTCTTATATTTTTGCCGAACGAAGGGATTTGGATTTATTTTGCGTGTGTCTTTTATATTGTTGATCAACAAGCAGATTTTAACTGGTCAGTCAAGAGCATTCCTTCTTGTGGTTGTTACTACAATGACTTTCATTCCAGACACAAAGACCTGGTGATGATTTATCTCACAGAAGATCTCTCTTTTGCACAAAAATAGAACTCGAGTATTGTAAGGACGCTGATCTATTCAGCGGTCTGAATGCATGTACCTGTGCAACAGATATAAGTTTGATTAATTGGTTCCATTGACATGTTCCAAGTGTAATGAAAGTAGTATTCGTTTCTTATTTTGCTATCAGTTCCCTAGTGTTGGTTTTAAAATGTGCGGTGGAAGGGGAGTTGGTATCCCAGACTGGTAGTCTGCTCACTCGCGAAACATTTTTTTTACAAAATCTCTGACCCTGGTAATTTCTCGTAAAACCTAAATGAAAGTGGCACGGGGTAGATATTGGTTTACGACTGTTTTAACATCAATTCCACAGTCAGAACAATATTTTCCCAACGGTCACATTAGGCATTTTATTGCCAGTGACATTCACAGTCCCACAACCTGTAATAGCCTTACTGATTACCTGTTTGTGATACCCTTGGTCAAGGATGAAGAGTATTTATCTTCCCTCTGTGTTCTTTTGTCAACGCCATATCCCTTGTATTACGGCTCCGACAACTCTCCACGGCAACATATTCTTTAATAAAGCAGACCATCTATAAGAGTAGGCGACATTTTTATTAATTCAGCAGCTTTGACTGTGAATACTAATGTATTTTGTCGTCTTTCAATGCTAGACTTTAAATTGTTGTCATTTTCTAAAACGTGCCCTTTCCCCGTGTAACAATATAAAAGAACTGACTTCCTCTCTCTTGATGTCATAGAGGCCGGCAACAGCAATGGTTCTTGTTTGTGGTTTCGGGTACCAGTTTGCGAATTCTGGGTACAAGTTTTTTTTTTATTTTAAAAAATTTTTTGTAGGACACATGTCCTTTTCGTGGGGCTGCTGATACCCCTGTTTTGGACTTCTGGTGATGTCTGCCCTGGGTTTCAAAGCCAGGGTGG
>JBCAUG010128119.1:0-21061 GCA_038406175.1 Haplosyllis leylae | reverse complement strand
AGTGTTAAACTTCCATAACAGTGTGGTAGTCATACTGTTGTGTCAATCAGTGTTAAACTTCCATAACAGTGTGGTAGTCATACTATCGTACCAATCAGTATTAAACTTCCATAACAGTGTGGTAGTCATACTGTGGTGCCAATCAGTGTTAAACTTCCATAAAAGTGTGGTAGTCATACTGTCGTGCCAATCAGTGTTAAACTTCTATAACAGTGTGGTAGTCATACTGTCGTACCAATCAGTGTTAAACTTCCATAACAGTGTGGTAGTCATACTGTCGTGCCAAACAGTGTTAAACTTCCATAACAGTGTGGTAGTCATACTGTTGTGTCAATCAGTGTTAAACTTCCATAACAGTGTGGTAGCCATACTGTGGTGCCAATCAGTGTTAAACTTCCATAACAGTGTGGTAGTCATACTGTCGTGCCAATCAGTGTTAAACTTCCATAACAGTGTGGTAGTACTGTCGTGCCAATCAGTGTTAAACTTCCATAACAGTGTGGTAGTCATACTATCGTACCAATCAGTGTTAAACTTCCATAAGAGTGTGGTAGTACTGTCGTGCCAATCAGTGTTAAACTTCCATAACAGTGTGGTAGTCATACTGTCGTGCCAATCAGTGTTAAACTTCCAGCCTAATAGGCTTCTTTTAGAATCCTTGTCGAAGGCCAATTTGAGGCAATCCTCGCTTTACTTTGACCTATGGAAAGTAATATGGGTGTACACTGTATAAGCGTGTATACTGAACCACTTTAGCTGTAAGCAAAGTACTCACTTCATAATATAATGCTTAGAAAATTTGAGGAAAGTGCACCAACGACGGTCACTGCGATTTACACAAAGGATGGGTTGCTTACTCTTTAAAATCACTCAATATTTTGACATTTCTATTGAATCATGATTTAAGTTATTTAATGTACAGAAAACTATTCATTGCTGATCTCAATACACTCGCCTTCGGCTCCGTGCATTAATATTCAGTAATGAATAGTTTTCTGTCCATTAAATCTTACTTCACATATGAAAAAAAATTGTCGCAATCGCTGCCGCATCGTGTGAATGGACCTTTACCGAATGAAGCATTTCGCAAATAACTTCTTGTTGAGATACCTTTTATTTCAACTGAAGTGGCCAGTTACGTTATTTTTGAAAAATTACCCAAGAAAATTCTGCTTCGAGTTTCATTATGATTTACGACACTTTATCCACAGAGGCGGCGAACTTCCATAAATCCTTAGGGCTCGTTCACACTGTACGATTTTTCCTGATTGCGACTGCGATTTGTTTTTGCTTGTAATGGGCTATACACAGGAGTTGGTGATGCTATCTCAGTCGCATAGTGTGAACACTTCCATTGAGTCCTGCACAACCCATTTGTTGCGATAAGAAGAATCGCAGTAGCAATCAGAAAAAATACACAGTGTGAATGAGCCTTTAGAAATTCCTATGGCTGGCTTTCCGCAGCAAATAAATCAGAAAGTGTCATCCGTAATGCAGCTTTTAGCCAGAGGTGCAAAAATTCATATCAATTGTAATGCATTAAATTACGTGGGTGTCGCAGAAAAAGAGGGGAAGAACTGGTTGTCAAGAGTAATGATTGTGAGAGTGGGATGGGATAATGAGGGAAATGCCCACTAGAAGAGCTGTAGCTTTTATTTGTAATTGCAGTTCAGTTACGAGGAATAGCAATTACAGCGTATAATAATCACCCATTGCTGTTTTGTGCCTTGGGTAAATTTTCCGCACTGGCATTACACGAATGTCTGTAGGATTCTTTCTATTTCAAGGTCTCCGATATAGGCCCGGTTGCCACACAGCTACTTGAAAGAAAAATTTAAAAATGACGTTGCGTCGTTGGCCCAATTGGTGGCATGTAAATGATGTCATGACAACATTCTTTTGTAAACAAATTCTAACCAATGACTGAAGGTTAAAGTAGGCCTAATTTTCATAAAACTACCAAGGTGTTAAGGGCTGGGACAGGATGTTAAGGGTTCCCCCGACTCAACCAATAAGGTGACTCTAACGAGCAACCAACAATACGTATGGTCGCATGTACAACTTGAAAATAAAGCTAAATCTTTAAAACTTTTGAGAAGTAAACTTTCTAAAATTTCACGGTTCCAATCGTTTAGCTTCAAGCAATTGATCATCAATAAAATATCTATGTTGTCAAAATTCCAATATCGAATTCCAATTCGTCTTGTATTGATTTAATAAAAAAAGTTATTCCTAGGTAGCATTACCGTCCCTTTACTCTGCTAATAAGCGTTTCTCTTTTTGTACTCGACAGTGAATAATATATAAGTGATGGCAGTATATTTGGTTGGCACTCTGGTAATGGGACTCCGCCTCTTAAAAGCTAGGTAATACATAAGCTCTAAAGGTCTAGGTGGGAACCTAATGCAGGGTTTGTGTGTAGCTTATATACCCCATATGGAGCCCTTCTATTGGGTATTATGTAATTATGGGCTAGGCAGCTCTAAGCTGTCAACGTTTATTGCCTTTGGGTACTAATGCCTTACTTTTAAGGGAGAATGCAGTTTGCCCCTCGTATAATAGTGGTACCCTTATTAAGGTAATCGTATACCGTATTACCTTGCAGTATCATTCCTAAATTTCTCCATTTTGCAACCGTAGGTAAATAGGGGACGTTTCAGTTGACGATGCTGATGGATTTTACATAAATATCTGCTCTAACGAGGCAGCATGCTGAAAAGACCCTGAATTACCACGATGGCCATTAGTGTGATGATGATATCTCATGAAGAGTCCTTAGGGGAATAAATATGAGCTCTATTATGGTAATGCATGTTTCTGGATGAGATCTATTACTTGTATTTGCAATGAACTCAAGAGGAAATATTCTGAAATGGCTCAATCTTACTGCAGGATGTAGACTCTAAGGGCCCGTTTACACCTAGCGTGAGCGCCAAAGCTGCGATGACGCTTACAACACAGCTCTCAGTGGAATCAATGGGCACAAATATTGTCGCTACAGAGTGGGGTTGCAACCCATTTCGCCGTAACTCCATTGATTTCAATGAGACCTATGTTGCAAGCGTCATCGCAGCGTTGACGCTGACGCTTGGTGTAAATGGGCCCTAAGTCGAATTTTCTGCAACAGACAAGCGTGACTAATGCAATGTGACAGATCTAAACATAGACCACCAGACTATCCTTGACTTCAGCTAGTAAATGTCAAAGACAAACAACTCTTTATTTGTGTCTCATGAAACCTATCTGTATCTACAGCTTTGTATCAACTAAGTTGTGTCCATGTGGAGCATATGCGTTAATAATAGATTTTTCTGAAATATTTGAGTTTTTTACAATAGGCATTTCTGTCAGATTGTCTGACAGATTTTTACACAGGGAAGAACAAAAAAGAAATTCGTCAAAAATTACCCCAAGATTTCTGAAGTGAGCTTTTTTGTTTCATGCACCACTTCACATGTTGAACTTTGTTCATTTCTAGAATCAATAGAGCATGACTTTATAAGGGCCATAAAGATTTAGGCTGGTAACCAAATGTTGACTTAGCTCAGTGGTAGAGCATTGGCCTCAGGATCTGGAGGTCCTGGTTTCAAACCCCACTGGGGGCAATTTTGACGAATTTTTTTTTTTTGCTCTTCCGTGTGCAAAGATCTGTCACATAATCTGACAGAAACGCCTATAGTGAAAAACTCAATTGGCTTGCTTTCATTGTTGTGTCCAACAGTTTCTCACAGAATGTTTATTTCCTGATGACCAAATCTGTCTGAAACAGCTGCAACATAATATTGTCAGTATATAATGTTCGTTTTGCCTGGAGACACATATTTCTCATTGCCACACTATATGACAATATATAGTTGACTAGGTCATATGAAAATAATGTTAGTGAAATTATTCATGGCCATAATACAGCAGACGGCCACAAACAACTCTCCCGGCTAAAGAGAGTTTGCTTGATGCAAGGAAGCCAGTCGAAGTTTTCACAAATCCACACAAATGTCAGTATTGGCATAATTGCCATTGTGTGTTCCCATATATTTGCAGTTTCCTTCGTTACTCTAGTAAATGCAAAATTAGATATTATTGGGTACAAGAAAATTACATTTTAAGGTTGAATACTTCAGTGGTTTAATAAATTTCAAATGGCATGGCTAAAACAAAGTTGGCAACATTGGCATTCTTGAATTGCAGAGAGTTTGTGAAAACCTCGAATGTAGTTTTTCACCAAGGAATTTGTGCTTTGTGTGGCACAGCGCAGCTAGTTGCATATTTAGTTTCCTTTAAAATTTAACAAGATTTTGTCTTTGTGAAATTTCCACAAAAAGTTAAGGCTTAGACTGATCTTGTTCCATTCTTTGATATGAGACCCTACTAGTTTTAAATGGCAAGGAGCATAATATGTTCCACGTTTTTTATGAAAAACCAACCGGGTAATCTTCAGTCAGAGTTATGGCAGTCAAGTCAACATCCACCATCGCTGGTAGGATAGGATATTAAGGGATAAATGTTATATGCAGAAATTCATTATTGCAATTTTGCGGAAATATTAGATGTCTTTTATTGTTTCCAATAGGTGCTGAAATATTCATAATACATGTGACGTAAACATATTAGGTGACCAATGTGATGAGGTGAATTGTTTACTTGTGACATTTCAAACAACAGCTCCGACTAGAATCGATTCTATTTATGTACCAAATTTGCTGTTATACGATTATTTATGGATAAGGCGTATTGTCCGAACTCTGGTCTACATTTATGATAATGACTATAATAATTTGAGTAGTATGTGCAATTTGTATATTAATTCTATTCTGATGCAAAGCTGTTTTGATTTCATGTACATTTCATATTCAGTGATGTAATTTTCAATATTCCTGGTACAAAACAATCCACAGTTATTAGTAGCAATAAAATTCATCCCGTTTTGAGGGTAACAACAACAAATCGAGTTTTTCACAAACTCTCCACAATACAAGAATGCCAATGTTGCCAACTTCATTTTAGCTCTGCCATAAAGGATCAACTCGTCCCATGTAGCATTAAACCTTAAAATGTAATCCTCACATGCCCCTTGGTTTCTAATTTCACATTTACTCACATCAGTTGATATAAATAAAAACAAAAACTGTAAATAGAAGGGAATACAAAGTTGGCAATAATGCCAACATAGCAAACCTTGTGTATTTGTGAAAAAATCGATTCTGTACAAAGCTGTTTCAATTTCATGTACATTTCATATTCATGTACATTTCATATTCCTGGAACAAAACAATCCACAGATATTAGTAGCAATAAAATCCATCCGTTTTGAGGGTAACAACAACAAATCGAGTTTTTCACAAACTCTCCACAATACAAGAATACCAACATTGCCAACTTTGCTTTAGTATTACTAGCAATCGTCGCTAAAAATTGCTAAGAACTTTTTGCATAATAGTCTAATTTTCATTGGTTTTTTAATGTTAATGAAAAGTAGATGGTGACATTGGTATTGTTTTAAGACAGGTGTAATTAATTTTTTGATTGGATTTCTAATAAAGTTTAAAATTTTCTGAAATATTTGAGAATTCCACTTATGAAAAATTAGCGATGATTGGTAGTAATGCTGTGCCAATGAAAATCAACTAGTCCTGAGAAGTGTTAACTGTGAAATGTAATCCTCATATGCCCCTTGATTTCAAACTTTACATCAGCTAACATCAGTTTGTACAAATAAAGATAAAAACTACAAATATGTGGCAAAACAAAGTTGGCAAAAATGCCAACATTTCCAACTTTGTGTGATTATAAAAAACTCAAATGGAGCATCTGCAAACCTGAAAATCCAGGAAAGCGAAAGTAAGGCAAATGGTTGGCACATCCATCTTCTCATGAATGGAAAATGGAACATTGATAATAATCATGTGCGTTGGATTATCAAATGAAATGTACAATTCTCTTGGCCCCAAATCTTTCGGGTTTACTGACAATAATTCTTTCACTTTGCACCAAAAATAAAATCTCAGAAATTCGGACATAGATATATTTTTTGACACTTATATCGAATTGCTAAGATTAAAGAGATTAAGAACCAACTCAAAGAGCAATGACTAGTGAATAGAAGGATCTAATCCAGTTTTCCTGTTTGGGTTTTTTCAGTGCATTCACTAAATTCAGTGAAAAGAAAAATCCTCAATAATTTTCTTAGTTCATTTCTTTCTATGAAAGCAGACATCTCTCCAAAATTCGACAATGGAAAAACAATTTTATCACAATATCTAATTCAAGCTTTGTTTTATATATGCAATTTTAGCTTCATAGAATTCAGTGAAAATATCGAAATCGGAAAAAAAAATGTTTTTGACTACTTTGTTGAAATTGTTTTATTGTATATAAGTTTCATACATTCTAGTGAAATTTTGTTAAAATTAAAAAAAACAGGTCATGAATCATTACGGTGTATGATCAATACTGGTCTATGATGTACCTTCTCACATACATTATTGTAAGCCAAGCGTTCGGGAATAATTTTCTTTTCTATTCAATTTTTTTAATTGCTTTAATCGTGCTACGTTGTTAACGACATATGAGAATAAATAAATAATTATTATTATTATTATTTTCTTTGAAGGATGAGCTTGATACTTACATCTTGAGTTTTGCCTTTAGAGTTCTTTGGTGCTGCCATAATGAATGAGCATAAGGAGGTCAGTTAGGTTTCATGATCGAGGAGCTATACTGTTTTCCGTCACTGTTTGTCTTGGTTTAACCTTGTTCAGCTTAGGTAATTTAATACGGAACATCTCACGGCGTAATCCATTATGTATGTGCTTAACAGCATTTCCCAGTGAATACAATCTCATTCAATTACCTTTCCCGTATAGGTGTCCTCACCACCATGCTGTGTTTGGCTGTGTTTGTACGAGGAAGAACCACCACTACAGTAAATTTGATATTCACAGCTTACATGGCGTAAAGGTTGTGTGTGCTGCTTTCCTAGGGAATGTCCTGTGTTGTTGTGTATTGGCCGCAGCAGCTTCAGTCTGAGCTGTCTCTCCTTATGCACCTAAACCTTAACATGTTTCCAACAGTTGCACCTAATGGTATTTCGGTTATAGCATCTTGTATCTATGCCACAGCTTCAGGTCCAATTTACCATTGATAAACCACAAATGTTGCCTTGTATTTATCATAAGGGCTTTTGAATAGGATGATTTAATTTATGTTTTTATTTCTTGCTTAGAGTTTAATATAGAGTATAGCATTTTGTTTAAGTACACTGGGTCCCGCTTACAGCCAGTAATTTAATTCACAAAAATGTGCTCATTGTAAGCAGTACTTTTTGTAACCAAACTTTCTTGACTTTGATGTCAATCAGAAACACACATTTTTATGAAAGAAATTTGCTCGTTGTAGCCGGGTACTGAACTCGTTGTAAGCGGGACCAAGTCTAATGACTGTTGTCAACACTGTGGTAAGAAGGCTTTACCGTTATGGGGTTGACTTAAAAGTTCAAACCAATTACATTCATGAACAAAAAGCAGTGATGGCTTCCGACAGAATTTTTGTTTGAATAACATAATGTGATTTCGCATGGAACGGCAGTCTCTTTTAATCGTAATACCAATCAGGAAAATACGGTCTGCAAACTTACGAACATCTGCTGATTTGACCGTTCGATGAGCAAAGGCTCATTCACACTGTACGTTTTTTTGTAATTGCGACTGCGATTCTTCTTGTCGCAACAAAGTGGTTGTACAGGACTCAATGGAAGTGTTCACACTGTGCGGCTGCGAGAACATCACCAGCTCCTATACATCCCACTATAAGCAAAAAACAAATTGCAGTCGCAATTAGAACAAAACTGCACAGTGCGAACCAGTCCTAAACACCCGTTCACACTGTGCGATTTACGACTACGATTTGTTTTTGCTTCTAATGGGCTGTAAATGGGTGGTGATATTGTCACAATTGCACAATTGACGTCTGTAAAACCCATTAGTAGCGACAACAAAAGTCACAGTCCCAATCGTACAGCGTGAATGGGCCTTAATTGCGAACTCTTTGACACCGAGTGGGCAAAACCAAGAGCCAAAATACTCCATCATGAAGTGCCTGAAGAGGGCCATAAATTTATGTAAGATTGAAGGAGGAAGATTTATGTAATATACAGTTGTGGGTTAGGATCAATATGACATGTCCCTCACTGACATTCTTCAAACACAAGATGAATGATAACAAGGCTGAACAGATTACTGCTCTCCAGGCCAAGCCATCGAGCGTCTCCTATGCACTGGGTCCCGCTTACAACGAGTAAAAATGTGAAGGAAATTGTTCATTACTGTACAAGGCGGTTGTCGTTGTAACCTTTAGCTGGGCCAAACTATTGAGCTTCTCCAGTATGATTCGGTATGAAAATGTTTTTTCCGAGTTTTCCCGTAATACACAAAGTTGACAACGTTGGCATTTTTATACAACTTCTAATGTAAATAAATTGGAAACATTTAAGAATCTAATGAGTTTCAAAGTAAATTTACATTGGTAATGGTGTTTTGAATTCTTACTGATGTAATAAATTTCTCTGCCTATCATATTTTCAAATTAAGGCAAACACAAAAATGTCAGCATAGCCAACTTTGTGTATTACAGGAAAACTCGAATGCATAGAAAAATATTTTAGGGATCTGTCGAAATCAGATGGAACAAGAAAGTCCTCCTGCATGAAGGCAAGAGGCATACCGCCCGCTGCATAGCCCACCTATCATAAGATTTCTGTCCCGTGAAAACAATTTAAAAAAAAAATTTGAAAAAAAATATTTGAAAAAAAAATATTTGACTAAAAAAATTTGAAAAAAAAATTTGAAAAAATATTTTGGGTGGGGTACTTAGCCTGAGTACCTCCCCCCAGGACCGAGTACCCCTCCCCAGGACCGAGTACCCCCCCAGGACTGGGTACCCCCCTGGGACTGAGTACCCCCCTGGGACTGAGTACCCCCCCCAGACCAGACCTGAGTACCCCCCTGGGACCAGACCTGAGTACCTCCCTGGACCAGACCTGAGTACCCCCCTGGGACTGGACCTGAGTACCCCCTCCCCCCAGGACCAGACCTGAGTACCCCCCCTTTGGACAGACAGACTCACGCCTGTGAAAACAGTACCTTCCCGTCGTACTACGTACGCGGGCGGTAAATATGCTCACAGTGTGCGAAATATGATCATTCGTCCATTTGCGAGATATCAGTAAAATTCTGTTTCAATGTTAGTCATTGGGAAGATGGTTTTTCAGCCTCATTTTCTGTAGAATTGCCACAAATATCAAAATCATCTGAAATGTATCTCTTATTTGGAAAATGTAGCTTGGATGTTCAATTATTTGGTGTCAATTTAATGGACATATTAAAAGTTTATATTGCTAGCACTTACAGACATGATTAATTTTTTATAACCATGTGTTTTTGGAGGTTAGTAAAATTTGGCTACTGCCCATAAGCTGGTTCAATGCAGTAACAACCAGTTTAAGAGATCAGTATATTATGCCTAAGAATTAAATTTGATTAAGTTTGAACTAGATAACAGCTATGATTCAGTAAATTCTGTCTGTCTAGAATGTAAAACATTCAGTAGGTAGAATTTTCAAACAAATTTTTTTGAGCCTCTGAGTATTTTTCTTCTATTTAACCTATTTATAATTTGAAAATTTGAAATATTGCCACAATATTACTCTTTTAGCTAGTGGGGGACAGTGGGAGCAATCAGGATATCTATCCCAAAAGGTGACAGCAATTGTTCATGGGTGTCTGTGTTTGTGCACTGGGCTAAAATCATGTTGAAATAAGAGTATTCAGACTGTTACAGGGCTAGAGGAGGGCTGGCAAGCTTGGACCACCTCTGTCTGCCAGGACCAAAGAAGTGCTTGCAGTTATGAAGAACACAAACTAGCAACTTCTGTACCAGTCTCTATTGAATAAGCTCTTAAAGACTGCTGAAAAGAACAATGTTAGAAAATACAGATACTGTAGTTGAACCCACAGGAGGGGTGTCACGCAATTATGGAGTGATAAGCTACTGCCAAGTCCAGAAATTGTACTTGCACTATTGCAGACATTCTTCACAGAGCTCACTAAATCACTATTACTCATTAACACTGAAAGAACACTTAGATAGGGCCACAATGCAAGTTCAAGTGAACACCAGAAAAACACATTAGATTTACCGTTTTACATGTGTATTGCCAGATAAGCTTTATCAGGTTAAGTCAACTGAAGAGTTGTGAGCTCATGAGCATGTTAGATCTTATTAAGGTGTTCAGGATACTAGGACTGACTCAAAAATGATTCTGAGATACTTTCTGTCACATCCAATTGGGGAGCTATGAGAGTCAACTCTCCCCACCACCTGAAAATTTTCTGCTGTTGGGCTAGTGGTACTTAACAGTCCAGTAGTTACTTTGGTGGTCCTACTTTTAGTTGGGCAGACAACCCCTTTTGTGGGGTTAACCTAACAACAGGCATATCAAGTGAATCATACAAAGTAGTTCCCTAAAGGCCCAGAGGGGCACTAAGAATCCCTACTGCCGTATGACACCATCTGATCCTCCTTCTAAAAGGAGGTAATTGTGCTAACTGACTCAGATTGAAACCACTTTCAACATATTAAGACCATACACAATACCTAGGGCTGCAGGGGAGCAAGTACGAAAATCACCCATACGTACAGGAAGTGTGCACGTAACAGGGCATTGCTGATTGGTTAATTTGAGGAGGGTTGTGATGTGATTGAGTTGTGATCAGTGTATGACCACAAGGAGGACTGTAATCCTCATAACTACATGTACTACACACCAATTTAAATGCTTTATATTAAAGAATATAGAACACTACTTCACAGCCCTTTTGGCACTTTATTCAGCTGTTACAATATGGCCACGTAGCTCAGATCTACTTGCTAATGCATATGATTTTATGCAAGAATTAGGAGGACACAATTACTGGTTAAGTCTGCGCAATTTGGATTGGAACATTGGAGCAAACAAAATTCACTGAGCTCCTCGAAAATAGCTGAATTTATTGTACGTCCTGCAAGGTGATGCACCTGATAACTTGTGCGCTTTTTCATGAACACTATGTTTAATGGATATGCAATCACCTAACAGCGGCCGTTACGATTCAGTTCAATAATGTAACGTACATTAACGCCAGAAAATATATCCGCAATACAATGATAAATTTACTGTTAAACTGTTAAATTTACCATCCTCAGTCTGTTGTTCTTTTTGTTCTTTTTGCTGTTGATCTGAATTTATTTGATCTACGTGTTAGCACGCAGTTGATTGTGGACTAATAAAATCACAATTGATGTAAAATCGGCCGCACACCTATGTATTAGTTAAATGTTCGGTCAGAGTGGTTTCAGTGCTGATAATTTGTTCGAGGGCCTTTAGGCCCGAGAATAAAATTATCAGCCTGAAACCATGATGACTGAACATCTAACTGTTTTAAATAATGACTGGCACCTGAGGACCACTTTCGGAAGAGTGATTTACTAGGAAATGCAACTTTGGTTGGCCTAACCTATTCATCTATTATTCTGTGATTAATGTTCAGAATCGCTCAGCAATGAATGGGGTTGTTAAGGGGGTCCTTACTCATAGCCCTGTATTGACGGAATTGCCAATTTGCCTTTTCAGACCTTACAAATGGCCCAGAAAGTCAGGGGAGCAAAGCGAATAACAATAGCAGGGGTGTGCCTTTCACGCACCGAGGGAGCCACTTGGCCTTCCCGGTCTCATTTAGCATTCAGTTGGCAGGGTGCTCACATCGAGGTGTTCATTTTTGGATTATAGACCAACTTCAACCTCATGGAAAGTGCCTTTGGAATTAATATTTCTTTCTGATTTTTTTTGTGGATACTGTCTGGATGTCCAGCTGTCTGTGTGCAAAAGGATTACTTTGTAGTATTAATATTTCATATGGATTTAATAGCTGAAAATTGTGCAATTTTTTGGATTTTAGCTGCTTCAACCGACTTCAAAACAAGGTAAAAATTACCAAAAATGGCTAATGAATTTCATTCAAATCACTGTAAAAGTTACTTCATTGCATTCTACATGAAATTCTGATATGGTAACATGTATCGCAAGGCTATGTTTCAACAAAATTTTTTTCCAGGTGCAGACAGTTCAGACAGCCTTAGTTCAGACAGGGCAACGTGTCACATTTTGTGGCAGGTGCCACAGAACAATGGGACACGAAGCCCAAATTATCAACATAGAAATTGCCTCTCCGATGAATAGAGACAAACCCCAAAATTTTTTAAGCTGCGTCACAAGCCTCCAATAACCGTCCCCTCCCCTCCCCCTTTCGCCTAACCCCCCAAGTTCTGCTTGGTTGGCCATTTCTGAGAATTGGCATGTCCGTGGCAGATGGCGAGTTGTTTACATTGGCTTCACTAGGACAAAGTTGTTTTGAAATTTCCGTGAGACCAGTTTTTGTGAAAACAGCAGAAATTCATCCATTATTCAACGACGATGGTCTAGAGTAGCAATATTGGGTGTTTTTTGTGCATCATTTTTCTGAGACATCAAAAAAGTAAAAGCTATGTATTGGTGAATCTTGATCAGCAATTTTGAAAAAATGTGGAAATGGTTTCACAAAATCAATAAAGGAATTCCCTAATTGAATAACAAAACCAGTGAACGTGCTGGAACATTGAACCTGTATGATAAATTAATAAAGAAAAATCGATATTGACGAAAAAAGAGGCGCACGTCAATAAATCGGTTCTCTAAACATCACGAAAAAAAAGTGGACTGATTTCATTTCTAAGAAAGCGAGATAAACAGTTCAATAAGCAAAGGAAAAACCCCGTCATTTAGATAATATTTATGATTTGCATCCGTATTGATGTAGAGGCACCTGGGGAATTGGATGAATGCCTAGATTTATTGTAAACAGTCTTGTGTATTGGTTCGTTGAAAACAATTGCGTAGTTCAGAGTATGTAAATAGTAGAGCTTTATCAGTTTTGATAATTTTAGCCCGAAAATGTGGAAAAAATAGTTTTATCTCTGCTGTAAAAAATGAGTTTCTCGTATACTCTCCAGCTGTCGGTTTTCTTTGCGATAGTTCACGCTGATGACGTAAGGGTCTGTATACACTTACACTCGTCCAGATCATTTTTTTTAACTGCAGCCAAATTTTGGGTGTCATTACTGATGTAAGCATTGACCTTCGGCGTTCACACTTGACGAACGCTAAAGCGAAAATTTTCTTTGATCTTCACCGCATCTCAGTATGGACAGCAGGTTTATTTCACAAGAGTCCTTCTGGAAGCGACAGCGCTTTTAGGTTTGCCCTCTCTCAGCGCAAACGGACCCTAAGAAGGGCACGTGTCCATGAGGTTGGTGTTTATAAACGTTCCCGCTGAGTAGTCGTCCGTCCTGAGCACGAAGCGAAACGTAACGCAGGAAACTGGTTGTCAACCGTTTAATCAACGTCACCCTGTCCCACCCTGTGACCTTTCGTCAAAATAGACGTTCCCTATTCGCACTCACATACTCCAGTGACCTTTGCTGACAGGATGACTTGCAACAACTACAGATTCTTCCCGCCAAAAGGGAAAAATAGAAATGAAACCCTCTCAGTGTAATAATCTCCAACACTTAATTTAAAAAGTAAATAAACAAATAGAAGTAAATATTTTGCTTTGTTACTTTCAGATCATAGATAAGAGTTGTGGTCGAAGTCGACAGAAGGTGCTTAAAGAAGTCGAGATATTCCACCATTGTAAAGGCCACGAAAATATTCTACAGCTGATAGAGTATTTTGAAGAGGAGGACCGATTCTATCTGGTGTTCGAGAAGATGGAAGGCGGGACGCTGCTTGCGAACATCGAGCGTCGCCGGATGTTGACGGAGCAGGAAGCAAGTCTGGTGGTGCGGGACATCGCCAAGGCCCTTCACTTCCTGCACGAGAAGGGCATGGCGCACCGGGACCTGAAGCCGGAGAACGTACTGTGCGCCAAGGCCGGGCAGTTGACGCCGTTGAAGATTTGTGATTTTGACTTGGGTTCTGGGATCATCATGGACAGCAAGGATACGACACCCGTTACCACGCCAGAGCTACAGACGCCTGTAAGTATTACACACAACCTATATTTACTGTGCCACAACGTGACTTTCTATAAACCTGGTAATGTTTCCTTTTAATTCCGTTTGATTAAATCGCGTGATCCTGTCGTTTCAGGTCGGTTCAGCCGAGTTCATGGCGCCGGAAGTAGTAGACGTGTGGACGGACCAAGCCTGGTCCTACGACAAGCGCTGCGATCTGTGGAGCCTGGGTATCATCCTGTACATCATGCTATGCGGTTACCCACCGTTCTACGGGAAATGCGGCGAAGACTGCGGCTGGGAGCGAGGCGAGGCCTGCCAGTCCTGTCAGGACCTGCTGTTCAACAGCATCCAGGACGGGGAGTACGACTTTCCGGATGAGGAGTGGAACTCGGTGTCCGAACAGGCCCGGGATTTGATCCGTCACCTGCTGGTCAGGGACCCTCACCTGAGATACTCCGCGGCCGAGGTTCTGAGGCACCCGTGGGTGGCCATGGAGTCACCCAAGGTCCAACTGGCAACCCCGCATGTTTTGTCCAGGTATGTATGTAGACGAATGTCGTTAAACCTTGGGAGTATCCCTTCTGTTATTGTTAATTCTAATTGAATATATAAAAGACATAGAAATTATACATGTACTTTCAAATTTCTTTAGGAAATACTTGTAAGCTCCTAAAACAAAACATGGCGTTTGTTTTTGCAGGACAAACAGCGTAAAGGAGCTAGAAGCCTTTGCAGAGAATGCTGTAGCAGTCAACAGAATGATCTTGCGCCACTTATCCATTTCCGAGGCGTTCGCGCCGCCCGTCTTCAATTTAGCCAACGCCTTCGGCGACGAAGAGTTCGAAGAGAAAACCCCGAGGTTCACGATTGGTGACGGCGACGGTGACGGGGATTGTAACGGCGACGTCGACTTCCAGATCTCCAGCGAATCCGACGGTGAGCAGGCTCCGACCATGTGGATGGGTCTGTCGCCTCCCGGGAAGTCCAGCTTGGCCAGGCGGCGCATGCTCAGTAAGGGCAGCTCGGAGGATGACGACAGCAGTGCGTCATCTGCGACGCTGAAGGCAAGATCTCCGCCCAAAGCACCATCGGCATTGTTTTAAACCAGCGTTTGGCTACAGCAGTATGAAGTTAAAAAACGTGTCCGGTGATTCTACTTGAAGAAAATACAACTTGTATGTGTTCAATGTTTACTGTTTGTATTGCTTGGTGTCCCATAAGTAAAGACAAACAAACGACTCAGGATGATGATTACGTCGCGACGTTGAACGAAGCGCAGTGCAATGCAGCTCCAGTGAATTTAAACCTTATGGGTGACGACACCAAAAAAAACTGTGAAACTGTCCCAGTACAACAACGTACCAGTGCGTTAAGAAGAAAACTTAAAGAGAAAAACTGCTTAGAGTGGTGATTGGTTGGTGATGTTTTCGTAATTTTTTTGAATGTGAAACTTAAGGATGCATTGAGCGTCACTAAGCCTGGCGGCTTTGGCGTCACTGGCGTCAGTCACTGAGCCAATAGAGACTAGACGACCTCAGGTCATCTTTGTAGTGACATTTTCTTAACAGATACGAAGAAAAGGTTTATATGTACGTATGTTTGTATGTATGTAACAAATCTTGTACATATTTTACAAAAAAAAACAGAACAGTGTTGAAAGGTCTTTGTTAAGACTGTTGCAGTTTTATTAACATAAAACAGTTTAACAGAAAAGTCGTTTTATGTACATATTACGCACATGTCATTACGTTTATTTTTTGTGTTTTTTCCTTTTCATGTGTTCTTTTACTTTTTTATCATTGTTAGCATTGAAACTTTTAGTTCATTATCATTATGTTTCAACAAACGCATACATTTCATACAATTTTCATTTTTATACTTTGAAAAAAAAATGCAAGTTGTTTTCTTGTATGTAATGTACACTTTTGTTTGTAAATTAATACAAAGAATGCGTTGCATTTCATTTTAACATTTCATTTTGCACTCATTTGTTAGAAGTTCACATTGTCTTAAGGACTTAAAATAGTTCTGGAATAGTCTCCTCGTGTAGTGTAAAATAGTTAGAGAACAGCCTCCCTGTGTGGTGTATGTAAAATGTAGTTGTGTCGACAAACATTGTTTAAAACAGTGTGTTTTGTTTCGAACTGGTTTTGATGTCCAAATTGTGACGTGATGTCTTGCCAGAAAATTCGTTTTGAGATATCTCTCTCTTTTTCACGAAGTAAGGTTTGGGAAATCAACTGGTTCATCAATTTACAGACTGGGATTTTTATTTGGAAAACATTCGCATCGTATGGCCTTTTTATTTCGTGTACATGTACACAATATTTGACAAACTGTGAATATGTATGTTTCATATCTTGTACATATGCTTTGCCATAATTGGCAGTTTTTTTCATCAAATGCTATGTATGTAGAAAAACACCCAACATTCGAGCAAAGGAAGTAGCCCGTAAGATCTTTAAAAAGAAAAAAGCCCAAAAGATCTCAAAAAGAAAAAAAAACAAGACCAGATAGTAGTTAAATCAGATTGTCCCTTTTAAGATAGTTTATCTTGTGTCGAATATATTTAAGACAGAGGAGTGTGAGAAAATATTTGTAACTATAGAAACCAATCGGTAAGATACCAAGGGACTTATTTTGTTCATATCGTGTGGTGATACTGTAGTTTTAAAGGCTTGTTCTCACTGACACTTGCATCACAATAGGCACTGTGTCAAATGTAGAGATGCTTGTGTGAACAGACCTTAAACGAGGGCAGGCGATTGTGATAAAATCTTGTGAGAAGATTCAGAGATAGGTTACGAAGAACTCAGGTGAACTTACAATGCTTCTCAATCGAACCAATTTTCACAGTGAAACAAATTTTCTGCTGATAAACACCGTGTAATTCAGTGATGAACATTTTGGCAAATCAGAATTAATTGAACTATTTCCATGGATTCAGAGTTTGATTGGTAAGCACTGTAAATAAATATTAACTAGACATTTTAATTCGTTTCATGACACCATTGTGTGACAGTAAAAAACCAGAACAGTTGAGACGTTTCAATGTGATAATGAATCCGGCGGTATAAATGTGGTAGTCTATGAAAAAGTGAATGAAGTGGTGAATGTATGGCACCAAAATTGATAGCAATGTTTATACAATCGTTTCGATGGGACACTTTCATGCCTAGCAACGCACAGTAGAAAAACGCTGCGTCTACCATTCCAATGGTGATTAGTTCTAAATTATTACGAAAAAATCAGTCTCCGCTCTAGTCTATATGTAGTACTCTAACTTAAAGGCTATGGTACACTTCCCTTTTGATTGCGACAAAATTTCATTGTCTCCGTTTTGGGAGTGAACCTGTCAGCAGTAATAATGTCAAGTCAGTGTGGACATGAAAGTACTATATCAGTTTATATATTCTTGTACTTGTTTAAAAAGTGCGTGCAAAGCCAAAATGTCTGTGATACAATACTATTGATTTGCAAAGATACGATTTGAAGAACATGATAAAACTTGACTGCCTTGTCCTTGAGAGGTGAGATTTCCAAAAAATGCAAAAGAGTTGCCGTACCTTTGCAGTCAATAAGAGACGCTGTAAGAGAAGGATGAAGATGATAAATGCAAAGGATGCTATGTGTAAAATCAATGTTCATTTATATAACGTATAGATCTGATGGTTCATTACCAAAGGCTGCATTCATTTTAATGGACTCTAAATACTTCTGTAATGTTACCAAATGGCAACTGAGGTTTGTCCATGGTAGGAACGCCAGAGGTAACGAACAGAAAATATAAATATAGATTTAAAATATATCGGCTAAACCTTGGTGCAGATAGACACTCGAGGTTTCAGCAATTTGACGTTTGGAAGAGTTGATTTGAATTAAGCTTGAAGACTTCAGAAATCAAATAGGTCTAATGTTACACTGTCTCCCATGCTGTGTGTCTGACTTACGTTGAGAAGTGGATTCATTTTTCGAGTTGTAAAATTCGTAATCATCCAGAACTCATCTTGAATACATGGTATTCGTTAGTTGGTGTCATTCACACAATAATTTTTGTCGAACAACTTTTGAGGCCCATTCACACTGAGCGAAGTGAACGTATAAATAAGGTCGTTTCCAGAAGGGATTGTAGAAAATCCAATTTACTGCTCACATCAAGCAGCGACAGAGATCAAAGAAAAATTTCGCTTTCTCTCGGTGTGAATGGACCCTTATTCGTACGTAGTTAACGTGACGTCATAGGCGCATCCTTTGTCTAATTCTAACGTAGTACCATTTGGTTGCTTTGTGGGTGTAACAGGAAAATCCTGTTCTGTTCAAAATATTTTAATTTAAATGACGCCGTCTGATAATTTTTTGGCACGAGTACATTTCTTGTTAATACAGGTGATGAATTAACGCAGAGATTTAACCAGTCACTCACTCAACCTGTAAATGCGTTAAATGCTACACTTGTTTTTAAAGGCTCATTCACACGATGCGATTTTTCATATTGTGTGGCTGCGACATCACCTGCCCTATTTAGCCCAGTCGTAAATCACACAGTGTGAATGGGCCTCAAGTCATTGTACATGTATGTATTTTTCATTTTAGTAAAGTTAAAATTTAAGTGGTAAGATTAAAGCACAATACTTAGTTTAGGAAGATTTGTCTGGGGGGGGGGGGCATTTATTTAAAAAAGAAACTAAGCACATGAATTTCGTATTTGAAATGTAGGTTAAGTCGAAATGTTGCAAATTTCGTTCACATGGGATGAAAGTTCGAGATTATATATTCAACTCTTGTATAATATATTAAACACGCAGAGGATCTCTTGTCCATTTTTGTCAAGATCATATCTCTTAGTGGAGAATCTTAATTTTCAAATGGTAGGGTCGTATTGACTGATCAGTTGTTACACTAACTATGATATGAAGACTGTTATTTGTATAACTATAGTATACAAGTTTAATTATTCTGAGTTAGCCACAGTATTTTTTGTCAGTTTCAATAGTTTTGTATCGTTTTACACTGATTGAAATTTAATAACAGAACTTGCAAAAAATTTTCCATATTTTCTTTTTTGGTATCCAGTTTGGGAAAATTAAAATATCTTTCAGTGTAAAAGGCAAGATTGTTGTGCTCGAAACTAGTGTTTATTAACGGAGCGAAAGAGGCAACTGAGAAGAATGGATGGACTTAATTTTATTTGGTTTTTACTCCAAATTAAAGTTTGAATGAATGAGAAAAAGGGTATTTTTGTAAGTTGTTACTTTTGTATACTCCGGAGGGAGGAAACGAAGAAGTTGCACGTCCTAGAACAAGTGTGGCGATTGTTGTTTGATAAATCTTTTCGTCTTTTCCGTTATGTATGAATTTTATTACCGTTCAAGGGTGATAGATTTGTATTTTAAAATCTGCCGGACACACAATGAATACCGAAACCTCTGGTTAATTAATTAAAGTGATGAGAAACAAATATATTTTCCATGCAATTTAAATTTCAAATGTGAAGCATTCCACTATGAAAGTCTTAGCTTGTATAGTTCTATGAGGTGCTTTTGTTTCTTTTAAAGATAACATAATATCTGAAGTTCACATAATTTTGTATCCACATCTTTTCAGCAAAATACTGCGATTTGGCTCAGGAGAATTTGTCTCGGAGATTCTGTGTTTCAATGTCTCGAGATTTTTACGGCCAAATTGCACTCTTTTGCTGAAAAGCCTTGTTATCTTTCTTTGCAATATTTCTGCTCATATATTGCTCTGCTGCTGGTTGATTGTGTTGAATGAATGATTCCAATAGTCGTCTCGGAACAAAGTCATTTGTAATAAGTAAAATGCACATGTATTCTTTGTAAGATAAAAAATTAACATGCATTTGGTTAAAATTTGGTGGGCTTATCCCAAGATGTGTATTTGAATTAACATGGAAAATGAAAATGCAGGACTGTATGCTAAATGTTTTGAAAATGTGATGATAATGACACGCAAACTCAATATTTCTTTTTCTTTGATAAAAAGAAACAATATTCCGGCAGTTAATGTCCGAACCGAATGTACAAGAAATATGTTCGACTGTGACAGTTCAAATAAATTTTTTAAAACAGACTTTTTTGTCGTGTTTTTATTTCTTTATTAGGGTGATGATAATATTACAAGATTAGAATCTTCACCAGGAAAACGGATGAGTAGACTAATGTCTAAAGCACCAATTTAAATACAAGTAACAAAAGAAAAACAATTATTTAAACCGTAAATGGTATGTAATTGTTAGGGTCTATTTACGTTGAGCGCTGGCGACATTGCTCCCATTGATTGGTTGTGGATTTCTTGATACACTAAGTGAGTCGCTTAAAATGGATTGCAATGCTGAATTGATCTGAAGCGTCAGCGTGGACGCAGCGTTGATGCTTACGATCAGTATAGATGGACCCTTAGGGTACTCGGTGAGATCAGAAAGGTAACAACTATGGCTGTTTAGTTTCGTCGACACGTTAGCTTCTTTCAATGTACCTTCAGTAGGTAGACCGTCATCATTACCCACACAATGAATACAGTTTTCAAACTACAGCCAACCCAAATAAAAAGCGGCCACCATACTGGAATAGCCCAGTTCAGTACAATGTGCCGTCCACAACGACAGTTATGGTTGTCACACAACAGACAAAATTGCAACATACAATTTCAACAGCATAAGGATTCATAAAAACAAAAATGTTTTGATATTGCACCCCCAGTGAATATACGTACTATTTTATTATCGCCCGCGTACGTAGTACGACGGGAAGGTACTGTTTTCACAGGTGTTTGTCTGTCCACAGGCGGGGGAGGGTACTCAGATCATACACTTGGCCAGGGTGGTCTGTGGGGGTGTGGCCCGGAGGGGGAGGGGGGTACTCAGGCCCACAGCCCCAGGGGGGTACTCAGTCCCACAGCTGGGGGGAATTACTCAGGGCCACAGCCAGGGGGTACTCAGTCCAACAGCTGGGGG
>JBCAUG010128008.1:0-21070 GCA_038406175.1 Haplosyllis leylae | reverse complement strand
AAACCATCTATGGATTAGAATCAAAATGCCTTACACTCAGCCACCCAGAAATATGTTGAATAGAAGATTCTTAAACTGAACTTTGTTTCATACTCCACTTAACTTTTTCGACTTAGATCATTTCCAGATTCAATAGAGCATGACTTTACAAGGGTCTGAAAATCTGAGACTGCCAAGGATTGGCAGATTGGTTGAGTGGGTAAGGCATTAGAATTCTAATCCAGTGATTATCTCTTTTAGTTTAACCTGTTTTTATGTTGTTATTGAACTCTTGTCCAAAAATAATAATTCTGGAATAAGTTGACTAACTTTCATACTTGGATAAATTTTGTAATTCCCTTATTAAAATACAATATATTTCTACCACAGTACTTACGCAAGTTACTCCGGAACATATGGACTAAATAATGAATTTCTTCGTTGTACAGTTCGCTGCTTATTTCGTATGTAAAAAAAGAGCTTCGTTTTAATTTATTAACTGTTTTATTTATTGATTTTGACACAAACAGATACAGAAGATCAAATGATATTCAAGAGAAATCGTCTCTTCAGCAAAATGATAAAAGTGGGATTATAGCGCACCAAGAGCCAAATTTGGCTTGGCGCCCCTTCCTGTGAGAAATCCTGGATCCTAAACCCTTTTTGCCGACCAAAGTCACCGTCACCATTAAATCAACTGAGTTCTTCCGTTTTAAAATTGTATCTTAAATTTGTCAAGTTTTTATTTTTATATTTGTAAATGTGTAATACAAGTAGCAATTAGTACTGGTAGATTGAAACTTTTGCACAAGTGTATTTCTTCATTTTCGCACAGGTACGTGTCTCATTGTGCCATAAAAGAAAGAAGGCCAATATTGCAAAAAATTGACAAATTTAACGAAATATAAAACGAAAACATTCAAATAGAAAAGCGACTTTGACGAGGCCTAGATCTATAGCGAGTTATTTCACGGAGTGCTTCACCGTAAGTGTGAATTTAGCCTTAACTGATACGAACTGATAAGAAACCTCTCGGCACAGGTATACATAACACAGCAGTAGTCACTATTCACAATCAAGTGAAGTACACACATCACCATGGTTATGTGTGAATTACAATTAAACATTAGAACAGCTAATTTTACATCTGCGGCAACTTATTTAACACAAACTTTATCATTTCTGATCTGGAGATTGCCATTGATGTTATAAGGTAAATGTCACTGAAAGGTTTGAATATATTGAAACATCTGCCACTATTTACAACGTACACATTTTGAATAAGGCACACACTTTTTATTTCATACATAAACATAAGTACGCTGGTTTCCCTTGACAACAGTATATCAAGATTCTTTTATATTGAGCAATTTCCTTTGCATTATTTTACTCGTTAAAAGCAGGAGCAAGTACTAGGTCAAATTAGAATATATTCAATGTCTTTTCTTGAAGATGATATTAAACTTATGTGGCGAAAGAGTAACTCCGAGTATTCCCTCCAGAGGGGGCAATGGTTCCCCTTCCGGTAGAATTAGATCAAACTTCTGTAACATTGAAGTGAAGAACAGGAAGAGTTCCATCTTGGACAAGGACTCTCCAACACAGACTCTTCTTCCTAAAAAGACCAGTGTGTTTGTTCTCCAAGTTAGGTTTTTCAAATTGTTATCACCATGGCAACATGTTTTAAATTATTTGAAATAAATAAAGTTGTTCAAGATAAGATTCTTTTTGCAATTCTGGTGGATTACAGAACCATTCAGGTAAAAATTGATACTTGCCAATACCGAACGGCATAAACTCTTTCTTCTCAAAGAGTTTTCCTTCTTCCGTCAGATGGCGCGATGGATTGAAGACTTCCGGTTCTGGCCACGTGACCGGATCCATGTGAACAGCGTAAATGTTTGGCACGAAATTTGTTCCTTTTGGGAAATAATATCCCTTGAATTCCATGTCTTCTGTGTTGGTATGGGGAATCTGATTGGATAGGAGAAAAGTTATAAAAAATAAAAACTTAAATTTTTTGGAGCACATCAGTACTTAGTAGAAAATTTAAGTTTGACTTACCGCATATGGGCTGACCGTACATCTCCTCATAATCTCCATCAGTGTAGCCTCCACATAGGGGAGTGACAGGGATTTATTCTTGGAAGACGCCACTCCGTGTGCTCCTAATACGTCATCAATTTCTGCTTGGCAACGCTTCATGACGTCAGGATAGTGCAACATGTACACCATCGACCTAAAAATGTATCAACACGATAGTTTTATTTTCATCATTACCAAGGACCATTGGCGGATCTGAGGGGGAAGAAGGCGCCAGGGACGCGCACCCCTTTTGGGTTCAATTTCTTTCATTTTCATGCAGTTTTCTGGGAAATTTTAGCCAAATAAAATGTTGGCGTCCCCACCTTGGGGGTTGCCCCCCCCCCCGACAACTTGAGAAATCCTAGATCCGCCACTGATGAGTGACTTACCGACAGTTCGGCTTTTGAAAGCGCTTTGATCGTGCTTGGTGACAATCTAAATTAATTTTGATTGGTGCGGCGGAAGCAGAAAACCGCTAAGTTGACCAATAGGAAAATGCAAAAACACTTTAATATCTAGGAGATAGTGAAGCTGACCAATCAGCATTCTTTACAAATGTTCGCTGAGTACTACGTTTCTAGTAAGATGACATTGCACGAATTTCAGATCAGAAAAAAAGAAACCGTGACTGACAGGGAGCGGGGGAAACTTGCCAAAGCGGCATAGATTCAAGACCCTCCTCGCACCTATGATGCCTTTTGAGATATTTTGCGATGTTTGCATCGGATATTGAATCCTCCTAAAGAGAAGTGGTACCGGCAGAAGAAAATGTGGACCGAATCAAGGATCAAAGACAGAGGCTTCCAATGATGTGAAATTTGAACGTCTCATTCTCTTGAATTGAAACATTAATGGAAGTAGCATGACTTCTATATTAATGCTAAAATTCTCCCTTGAAACTGAAACAAAGGAACAACCAAGGAAAAACATGTTTTGGTCTCCTTCCAATTTGTGATTATACCATTAAATATTCGAGGCAGGAAAACATTCCTCCACCATAAGTTGTTTATTTATAATAGTTAAAATCTATTATTCCAACTTGAAGAATGAAGAATTTACCATATGATTGAATTGCTTGTCGCCTCTGATCCTGCTCCAAAGAGGTCGGCGATTATCTGAGCCAACTGTCTTTCTACAATTTGAAAAAAAGACATTAACAAAATTGAGTTATTATTCAAAACAGCTAACTGATATATGTGGATTTCTAGATCTGCATCACATCAAAAAGTCTCCGTCCCTGACCAATTATTGCTAACTGTCGACTGGACTAGATCTAAATAGAACCATGCAAATGAACTACTTTTCCTGTGGATCTGGGAGAAATCCCACAGAAAATAACTGCAGAAGGGCCAGTTTTAGACAGACAAAATGCGACCATGCCAGACTTTCGTACTGTTTCGATCATTATTCCATCAGCAGGACAACTTAGTATTGTGGTATTCTATTCGATAGACGAATTCACAGGAAAAACTTCGTACCTGTAAACGTAGTGTCCGGGTTAAACTTCCGTTCTTCTTTCATCCGGGTAAGATAGGCGTCAATCAAATCTCGCGGATTCTCGGGGTCATGTGACTCCTTGTGGGTTTCAATCATGTTATGGAATTCAGCCATGTTGATCTTTTTCGTCTTGAACATTTTCTGTATGCCAAAAAGATCGCCAGGAAGATACCTGAAAAGACATGTTCCGCTATGTATATATCATAGAATTCACACCTTATATGGTGGTCAGCAGGGCTCGGGATCCTTCTAGAGGGATAGTCATTCCAATGATGCAATGATTTCCATTGGGATAACTTTGGCTCATCAAGGACACGGGACCCTGGTTCCAATTATCATACATTATTCAGAGGAAATTGGCCAAATTAGCAAGTTGGCGCCCCCACCTTTGGAGTTGGTACCCCCCCCCCATCTGGCGAACCTTAGATCCACCACTGGTACACCCTCCTACAAACAGAAACACGGTCAGACTGAAAATAGTACTTTCCAACAACCTTCGGGTGTAGGTGATAAAATCCTTTCACTAAGGAGTTTTCTGTTTGATACATTCCTCTTGATAAGACATCATTTTTGCTAAATTTATTGTAGAAGTATTCGATGTTCTACTGCAAAGTAAGTATTATATAAATGGAAGTAAATTTGAAAGGATTACTGAGATTTTTAGTATTTTTTTTTCATTGGACGCAATTGTGCTGTAAAGCACAGAAACGGACAATCCAGGAAGTTAGGGTTCGGGTTTGGCTTTGTTCAAACACCACGATCTGTCACCCTGTCGCAAGAATATCCAGTTTTGTAATGGCAATTTTTGAGAATTTTTTTAGTTTAGCTAGAATTTGATGTCAAAACGTTTCTCTAAGACAAACTATTTACGAACCAGAAAGGCCCCTGCGTGACCGCAAGCGTCAGCTGCGCAGCAAGCACTGATTCTTTTGTACTGTTTCTGGGGCAGGGTAAAGGTACCCCAGTCCCTTGCTGGGACTGGAGTACCCCCTCCCAGCTGAGACCAGGGTATCCCCCGCAAAAGGACCTAGCACCAGAAACCAGGGAGAGAACATGGGACTACACCCCCCGTGTGGACGGACAGACACTTGTGAAAACATTACCTACCCATTCATTCGGAATGCGGGTTGTAAATCCAGTCAGAATCGATAGATCTTCCTGTAGGGTGTCTGTTATGATTTGTGACCGTGTAATTAAGCAGGATCCGTTTAGTTCAGACGTTGCATTTTAAAACCAAATAGTCTGCGGGCCTTAACGATTCATAATTGGTGGCTCGTAGAGCTACCTATGTGGTTGACGGACGCTTTTTCGGTCACTTTTTTTGGAAGGTGGAGGGGACCTGTGCGCATACATGTGAGTCACGTAGAGCTACTGTACATGGTAATTAACATGCACAGTGAACTCACAAACAGCTACTGTACATGGTAATTAACATGCGGACGAGCCACCTGAGTGAAACTGTCACTCCTTGATATTAATAGATCTTTCTGCGGGGCGTTTGTTGGGATTTGTGACGTTGCATTTCAAAATAAGATTTGCAGAATGACGTACCTTAGAAACGGAAAGACGATGATAAAACCGCCGAGACTCAACGCATCCAAGTGTTCCTTCATCGTCTCGACGTAACGGTTAAAAAACTCGTTATCGTAATCGTATCTGTCTCCGTTCACGATGGAAAAAATGACGTTAGCCACGGCCTTCATCGTTGTAAAGTAGACATCTGTCGGTTCAGCGTTGAAGTTCTCCAGTGCTTGAAGATAGGCCTACGAAGCAACATTACGAATTTTTCTTATTACTTTCAATTTTCGGATTTCACACATTTTTTTTTCAAAATTGCTAGAATACAATAAAATGATGGTCCTGTCCGTCACTTATTCCCTTTGTCTCAAATCAAAAGTCAAAAGTATTTAATACGTCATCATCACTCACATCAACAAATACAGATATGGAGAATACACAAGAAGGAGATTTAACTAAGAACTGTTGACAAATAGAAAATTATCATACCTGAATTTCTTCGTGTATTTTAGGCTCGAGGATTCCTCGTCCCATTCCAAAGTCCTTGAGGACCGTGCTATGAGTCATACCTGAATTTCTTCATGTATTTTAGGCTCAAGAATTCCTCGTCCCATCCCAAAGTCTTTGAGGACCATGCTACGAGTCATACCTGAATTTATTCATGTATTTTAGGCTCGAGAATTCCTCATCCCATTCCAAAGTCTTTGAGGACTGTGCTACGAGTCATACATGAATTTCTTGATGTATTTTAGGCTGGAGAATTCCTCGTCCCATCCCAAAGTCCTTGAGGACCGTGCTACGAGTCATACCTGAATTTCTTCATGTATTTTAGGCTCGAGAATTCCTCGTCCCATCCCAAAGTCCTTGAGGACTGTGCTACTAGTCATACCTGAATTTTTTCGCGAATTTTAGGCTCGAGAATTCCTCGTCCCATCACAAAGTCCTTAAGGACCGTGCTACTAGTCATACCTGAATTTCTTCATGAATTGTAGGCTCGAGAATTCCTCGTCCCATCCCAAAAACTTTGAGGACCATACTATGAGTCATACCTGAATTTCTTCATATATTTTAAGCTCGAGAATTCCGCATCCCATCCCAAAGTCTTTGAGGACCCTGCTACTAGTCATACCTGAATTTCTTCCTGTATTTTAGGCTCGAGAATTCCTCATCCCATCCCAAAGACTTTGAGGACCATACTATGAGTCATACCTGAATTTCTTCATGTATTTTATGCTTGAGAATTCCTCTTCCCATCCCAAAGTCTTTGAGGACTATGCTATGAATCATACCTGAATTTCTTCATGTATTTTAGGCTCGAGGATTCCTTGCCCCATCCCAAAGTCTTTGACGACCATGCTACGAGTCATACCTGAATTTCTTTGTGAATTTTAGGCTCGAGAATTCCTCATCCCATCCCAAGGACTTTGAGGACCATACTACGAGTCATACCTGAATTTCTTCATGTATTTTAGGCTCGAGAATTCCTTGTCCCATCCCAAAGTCTTTGAGGACCGTGCTATGAATCATACCTGAATTTCTTCATGTATTTTAGGCTCGAGAATTCTGCGTCCCACCCCAAAGTCTTTGAGGACCGTGCTATGAGTAATACCTGAATTTCTTCATGTATTTTAGGCTCAAGAATTCCTCGTCCCATCCCAAAGTCCTTAAGGACTGTGGTACGAGTCATACCTGAATTTCTTGGTGAAATTTAGGCTCGAGAATTCCTCATGCCATCCCAAAGACTTGAGGACCATACTACGAGTCATACCTGAATTTCTTCATGTATTTTGGGCTGGAGAATTCCTCGTCCCAGCCCAAAGTCTTTGAGGACTATGCTATGAATCATACCTGAATTTCTTCATGTATTTTAGGCTCGAGAATTCCTCATCCTATCCCAAAGTCTTTGAGGACCGTGCTACAAGTAATACCTGAATTTCTTCATGTATTTTAGGCTGGAGAATTCCTCATCCCATCCCAAAGACTTTGAGGACCATACTACGAGTCATACCTGAATTTCTTCATGTATTTTAGGCTCGAGAATTCCTCGTCCCATCCCAAAGTCTTTGAGGGCCGTGCTATGAATCATACCTGAATTTCTTCATGTATTTTAGGCTTGAGAATTCCTCGCCCCATCCCAAAGCCTTTGAGGACCGTGCTACGAGTCATACCTGAATTTCTTCGTGTATTTTAGGCTCGAGAATTCCTCGTCCCATCCCAAAGTCTTTGAGGACGGTGTGCGTGAATCTACGCTGTTCTCTCCAAAGTTCTCCCTCTGAGGAAAGTAGGCCTGTCGAATAAAACAGTAAACTGGTTGTACATTCAGATGTAAGGTGATGATAGTTATCAAATGTTGTTTAAATTTCCAATTTCTCAATCCAAATAGGATAAACAACACGCAATCAAAACTGTTAAAAATTAAGCACTTTTAGGATAAAATTTTACCAATGCCATCACACAATTCCTTCATCCAGAAAATATCCTGAGGTCTCCCCGCGAAGGAATGACCGTGTTTGACGAAAGCTTCTCTGATGACCTCTTCAGTGTTCAGATAGACAGTTTCACGGGTTCCCAGGTACACCGTCATCATGTCCCCATACCTACAGTAAGATTTTGCATTATTTAGCAGATACAGCACCACGAATGATCACCACCAACATTTCGAAATAGACGCTTGATGTCTCGTGTTCCTGCACATTTGCAACATTATCAAGTTTCTTTGAAAAGTTAACAAAAACTTTCTCAACAAATCATGGTGATTTCAATTTTTAAAATTCACTAGGACGAGAAATGCTTTATTATATATCTTCACTACCTTTGCGCCATCTTACGAAGAGGCTCCCGGATGTCCTTCCCTAAAAACGGTAAACTTCCCACCAGAGGGAGGTTCGGTGGTCCCGGCGGTAAGCGCTTCTGACTTTTCTTGCCACTAAAATAAGTAAACAATCCATAAAGTGTAACAAAAGAGCTTTGTTTGCTGATTTCTTGGTTCCTTAAAATTCGTCCCTACATGTGCGAGTGTGCTTCTTAAACCCTTGTCTGAGTTTGAGCTTGTGTTTGAGTTAAGAATCAAAATATTTACATTTTTGTATACAGTTGGATGCTAATTTGGCTGTATCCCACGGCACCGTATACAGTGGGGTTAGCATCCAACTGTATACAAAACATAAGCAATAATATTTACGTTGCCATTTTGGATACAGTTGGATACTTATTGGACTGTATCCAAAAGTTGTACATAGTCAAATTAGGCTTCATCCAAAGCTTTCACACAGAAGCTCAAACTCAAATATATACGAAAAATATATGGGGTATCCCAAATTTAAATTTATCTTTTCTGATCAAACATTTTAGAATTATTTATCATTTTTGCTCCTCCCATCCCTGGCTGCACCTTCCCCTGCTGGATCCAGTAGTTGTTGAACGAACATGCGGTTTATCAAATTTGTAAAACAACCGCGCCATTGAAACTTGAATTAAATGCAGAATATTTCCTTGATTTTTTCAGGAAAAAGAAAAGTTCCACTCACTTGTAATAATTCCAGTACAAAACCAGTACAATCACAGATGAAATGAGGATTGTTCGTAACTTCTCCCGAACAAAATCCAGAACCACATCCATGTTCAGATAGATCAATTACAATGCCGTTTAATTATCAGAGCACTATCCGGAGAACTATCTAGAGCGCGATGTTCCAGTTCTTATCTGTTGATTACGTTTCCTGTGTTGCTTGCTGACCTCTGGATATTGTTTGTGTCCTGTTATCACCAAAAAAGGAAATGTCATTTATTTTTGGTGTAGAAAAGTTCGCTGGATTCACCCTGAACATTTGTCGCTCCAAGTAGACAGCTGCAGTGGCAGTCTAAAACTAGATCTCAGTCAATATTATGACAATAAGGTGACTCTGTAATTTATCGAAAAGCAATATTAAAAGCGGCAAGCAAACGCTGTAAATTCTGCATGACAAGCCAATTGAGTTTTTCCTTTTTCGGTTTGTTAATTTTGTGGATTTTTTTGAAATATTGGTCCTCTGTTGGTTGACGAGTTTGGATTAGGGTTATACGTGTGATTTTGAGATCAGAAAATAAGTTTCGTCTTTTACAATAGGTTTCTATGAGAAATAGATATTTTCAAGCATGTGACAAAACTAAGGCCATTTGTCTCTGAAATAATATTGTAGAAATGTACTTCATAATGGACAGATCCAACCTACATTTGGAATTTTACAGAGTATCTCTGATAGTAGAGTATCTCTGATAGTCACACAGGAAATGCAAAACAAGAAGACTTATGTCCTCCGAATTTTGCTTTGACAAAATATACGGTATAAAAAATAATAAAACCAATAAAAATGCAATCTATTATACGTATCAGACGGTTTTAAAACTCTGCATGTTTAACAGAGTCAAGCTAGCGCTGTCAAGTCGATACAATGAAGCTGCCTTATCTGATGTAGCAGTGACGGATCTAGGATTTGCCAGGGGGAACGCCTACGTTAAAGGGGGCGGGAGCAAACCTACTATTTGACTATTTATTTCCGAAAAACTGCATAAGAAATTTTAGCCCGTCAGTACGTCCCTTGTGTTCCCTTTAGATCCACCAATGCGCAGGACAATGGATCGAGTCTGAATGGGTCAAGGGTCATGGCCACCGGAGAATCCTCACTCCCTCCTCCCTTCCCCCCCACCCTCTTCCCTCCCCCTCCGCGGCCACCCTAAAACTATCATGCATTTCAATCGCGAACCAAAAAAATAATTTCGAAATATTTGCGACATAAATTAATTAAAGTAGAACTCTCTTCCGTACTTACCTAAAGATCTACCGTTTGTACTGTGGTATTCGTAAAGGGGTCAGCTCGACCACTTGTTCTTATCTTATCAGTGATAACAGGTTAAGGTTCATTCACATCGAGCGAAAACGAAAGCAATAGCAAACATTTTCTTTGACGTTTACTATTTGTTCATTGATCTTTACAATTGTTCTTTGATCTTCTATGTTTTCGCTCTCGCTTTTGCTTTGTGTGAATAAGCCCTTAGAGTCATTCTTCTAACTGATGACTACACTGGTTTGCGTTTGCAGCGATTTGAGTTCGAATAATCTCAGAAACAAAAACATACGTCAAGTTGACGGGTTTTTCACGATAAACAAATTGAATCTGTGATGCAGTTAGAAAGTGAACAGGATATCGGGGACTTCTTCTTGTTCAGTTCATTTTTGGACCAACACATTTGGAAAAAAACTTGAACATTGAAGAACAGGTGAAAATGGGCTATTGGTAAAATGATGATGATTCTTCTACAAGTTGAAAATGGATATGCCTTTTTGTCACCAAGCAAGCTTTGACATCATGTCAGAAATTTTATTTTCATTAACATGAGCGTGTTGACCAAATGAGTTTGGTTACAATGAAGATATGGTTACAACGAGTTCATTTATAACGAGCATAGCACCAGTTTACAACGAGTTCAGTTATAACGAGCACCAGCTTACAACGAGTGCAGTTATAACGAACACCAGCTTACAACAAGTTCAGTTATGACGAACACTCGCTTACAACGAGTTCGGTTATAACGAGTATCCGCTTACAACAAGTTCGGTTAGAATGAGCACCCGCTTACAATGAGTTCAGTTAAAAAGAAAAGGCACCTGCTCACAATAAGTTCAGTAACAGTGAGCATCTACTTACAAAGAGATCAGTTACAATGGAGCATCTGCATAGAACGAGTTCAGTTACAATGAGCACCTGGCTATAACGAGTTCGTCCTGCAGGTCGCAATGAAGGACAAACAGCGGTTTCCCTAACGTCCCTTGACGGAAATACACTCCGTTGCAACTAGTCCTATAATAGTTTTAAGACGGTTGTCTATGGGAAATCTTTTTTGAGGTGGCTCGTTGGAGTCCTCTTAGTGGTTGAGTCGGGGGACCCTTAACATTCTGTCCAAGCCCTTAACATCTGGGCTGAGTCATTTTGCACGTGCCTCCAATTGGGTCAACGACGCAATGTAATTTTTTTTCAATTTCAGCCACAATTTCTGTTGGAAATTCTGGCTGGAACTTGAAAATTTGTTCATACTATTTACGGACAAGTCAGAAGTGAGTTAAGTTTCCCTCAGGGTGATTCAGTTTTGCTCTCGTTGACGTGGACATCATGAACCCTTACGGAAGAATATCCAATTCTGACTGGTTTGTAAATAGTTTTGTAACAGTTGGGAAAATATTTGCATCTTTCTTTGGACACCTAATTCTGACTGAACCAAAAAAAAATTCTCACAGACAGCAATTATAAAATTATTAACAAATCAGTCAGAATTGGATATTCTTCCGATAGGCTGATATATGATGACTCAAGTTTAAAGACGGAATGTCATCAGCATTCAGTGTCTTTTCTTGAAGATGATATTGAATCTCAGTGGAATGTGAGTAGCTCCTAGTTTTCCCTGTAGAGGGGGTAATGGTTCCCCTTCCGGTAGAATTAGGTCAAATTTCTGTAACATTGAAGTGAAGAAGAGAAACAACTCCATCTTGGCCAGAGATTCTCCTAAACAAACCCTCCTCCCTGCAAGCAGATGACAAACAGTATGAAACACCTTGGAGAAAAATTGACTATAAGATAATATCCTTTTCTTGAGTTGTGATGGCTATTGTAATCGAGTTTTTCACAAACACACAAAGTTAGCATTGTTGGCATTATTGTCTACTTTGTACTACCATGTATTTGCAGTTTTTGTCTTTATTTGCACCAACTGATGTTGGTAAATGAGAAATTAAAAATTAAGGGGTACATGAGGACTACATTTAAGGTTAAATACTTTATTTGATTGGTTGATTTTTAATGGCAGAGCTAAAACAAAGTTGGCAAAGTTGGCACTAGAGAGTTTATGAAAAACTCTGTTTAATGAGTGTCTTCTGGTTCCATGATATCTGAATTCTTTGAACACTTCAACGTGTTTGGAATGTCCTCATTGGCGGGTCCCAACCAAATTATCTTTAATTTCAAAAAAATATAAAAATATTTGGCACATTCTTCAGCGTGTGTTATCGTACCCTTACAGTAACGAATCTAGGATTTCCTAGAGGGGCACCAATCCCTAAGGGCGGGACCGTCAACCTGCTATTTGACCATTTTTTCCCCAAAAACTGCATGAAAATAAGACATATTTGCCCCCAGACCCCGACAATGTCCTACTATTAGAATTCAAAAAAGCTGTTGACTACGACGACAGAAATTTAAACTAAAACCAAAAAAAAACAATCATTTCAGTAGCGGATCCAACAGGGTGAGCACCAGGGACGCTAACGGCTAAAAATTCTTCCTTTTCTTGCTGATTTCGGGGGAAAATGGCCCCTTCCCAGGAGCTGGTGGGCCCCGTTTTAAAAATCCTAGATCCACCTCTGCATTTTGATGAACTGTGTACTTGCCGATAGAAAATGGTATAAATTCCTCTCTCTTGTTAAGTTTTCCTTCTGCCGTCAGATGTCGCGATGGGTTAAAGACTTCCGGTTCTGGCCACGTGACCGGATTCATATGAACAGCGTAAAGATTCGGCATTAGACTTGTTCCTTTGGGAAAATAATATCCCTTGAATTCTATGTCTTCTGCATTTGTGTGTGGGATCTGAAAAAAGAGAAAACAATCAGGAAATACACCTGTTCGCCTGAATGTTAGCATGCAACCGACTTTGAGGCGTGTTGACCTTTTCGCACTGAAACAAACTGTATCAAAAATGGTCTGTCTTGCTTGGCGTGTATCCATTTAAACTGCTTAGTTAACTAATTCTTTAAGCCAGGGAAGGGCAAATGATGGTTTGAGTTCCCAGCTTCGACGGACTCCTGAACAAAGGTGAACACACAAAATATTGATTTCATTAGAGAGGAAATAATATGCAAGCAAATGAAAGGCATGCCAGGAAACAAAGGCATGCAGGTTAGTACAAAACCTGAGGAGGGCTTACCCCAAGAGGAACTACATTGGAAATCCTTTGTAGTTCTATCAGTGTAGCTTCTACATAAGGCATTGACCCTTTGTCCTTCATAGATGGAACTCTGTGTTGTCCTATGACGTCATCAATTTCTACTTGGCAACGCTTCATGACGTCAGGATGGTTCAACATGTATACCATGCTCCTGGAAATACTGAGTCAGCTTAGTGATTGAGATAGGGGCCATGGAGAATTTTGGCAAAATGCCTTGGCACTTTAGGCCTACTCTAGGTTCCAGTCTATTGGTTGGAATTTTTTAGAATGCCGTCATTATATTCTTTCCAAATGTTATGACCATCACATGCATCAGCAGAGTACAAGAGATTATTATTTCTTGTTCCCATTTGTAATTTTGTGCAGTAAATGAGTTGTTACCATAGAAACGTGTTGCTCGTCGTCTCAGTTCCAGCACCAAAAAGGTCTCCAATGGTCTGTATCAGCTGATCATCTGCGGAAGAATTCTAAGATCAATAACAATGGAGAATCCTTAGGCAGTGGAGGATCCAGCAGATGATTAAAGCACCCTGAATAAAGCTCAGAAAATACGTGTGATTTTAAGGTGGTCAGAAATATTTAGCCTTTTCAATGGGTGTCGATTAGAGAACAGATTTTGAGGCATAATAAAATAAAGAAGACATTTGTCCCAAAAATAATATTGCAGAAATATACTTTATAATGGAATGATCTGACCTACATTTTAGTTTTTACAGTGTAGCTAGGATGGCTCAGATATTCACAGATTTCCCAACAGGAAGTAAACAAATTTGGCAAAAATCACATGGTCTTTGTTTACTTCCTGTTGGGAAATCTGTGAATATCTGAGCCATCCCCAGCTAAAACTAAAACGTAGGTTCGATCTATCCATTATGAAGTATACTTCTGCAATATAACTTTGTGTGCAAATGGCCTTAGTTTTACCACATGCTTGAAAATAGGTATGTCTCATATACCCATTGCAAAAGGCTAATATAAGTTATTGACCGAGTATGAGGGCCATAACAGAATTTTTTAGCCCAAGGATCTAGTAACAAAATTATGACATGCATGCAAAGCATTCGGGCCATAATTTTGTTACTAGATCAGAGGGCTAAAAAATTTTGTTATGGCCCGAAATATGAGGTTTGTAACGATTTTGTCCTATGACAATGAGAGAAATATTTCAAATTTACCTAGATCTAAACCTCCATCTTGCTCTCCTTGCTGGCTATGTTGTTTGTTTACATTTCAAAAGTGCGGGAAAATCAAGGCAGCTCATTGGCTCTTGTGCACATGGCTAGCTGTGATGTCACTTCCTGTTGGCTATCTCAGCCAATCAGAGGGCTCCATTTAGTCATATGACCAAATACCATGTGGTTTTCCAATGTAAACAAAGAAGGTGGCAGGCAATAATTATTTAGTTATGGCCCTCTGCTCTCAATTCTACTATTTACAGGGCCATAACCTTATTTTTTAGCCCTTTGTATTACAGTGTAAGAGATAGGGGCTTGCGGCCCGGTCATAGGATAAACGTATTTCTGATCTCCCCAAAATCACGCATATTTTCTAAACTTTACTCAGGGTGTAAAGGATCCTTCCTTGGATCCGCCAATATGCAGATAGTTCTTACCTGAAAAGGTACTGTTTGGATTCAATTTCCGTTCCTCGTCCATCCGGGTAAGGTAGGTGTCAATGAAGTCTCGTGGATTCTCGGGGTCATGTGACTCCCTATGCGCTTCCACAATCTTTTGGAACTTGACGTCATTGGAATGTTTGAAGGCGAGAACTTTCTTTATTGAAAAAGGATCCCCAGGAAGATATCTGTAACATGGAAATAATACAATTTTAAATTTAGCTTTTGAATTGATGAGAACAAGCATCGAGACAACACTGCCTCTTAGCAAAATATTTGAATAATTTACAAGATAACAACTTGTAAAAGCATTATCCGATGCAATATTAAATAAAGTTACTTCTACAACAATTTTGTTTATTATGAGAGAGGCGTGGCTGTTTCTAAATGAAGGTTTTTCATTGGATCTTTGGGACATAGCAGTTAGGGTTCATCAGTGTTTGACATGGATTTTATTGTTTGACATGAGTGTTTGACATGAGGTAACCTAGCAACAAGGAGTGATGCCATCAGCAAATATGGCTGCCTCCATGTCAAACACTCTCATCATAATAAACCTAATATCATGGATTTTTTGTGTTAAACGCTTAATTCCTTCAGGATTTTACCTGATATTTATTACCTTCAGGGGCTATGCCCCTTCAGGTAATAAACACAGGTAAGATCCTTCAGGAATTTACTCTGCTTAATACGAAAAAAATCCATGATATTTGTGGTTTAACAAGAAAGTAAAGAAAATAACACAGCTATTTTGTTCATTAACACCTCAATAACGCTTGAAACAACAATGATAATTGGCCAAATGGGCGGCCATATGTGGCGATGATTACTGGTAATGATGTAGATGTATATTATCAACATTGAGGAGGGGAAGGGGGTACCTCCAAGTCCAGCTCTGGGGAGTAGGGTCACTTGGCTAGGGTACACTTTCCCCCGGACAAGACCTAGACCGGAGGTACCACTCCCCCCTGTGAATAGACAAAAATCTGAAAAATACGTATGTTGGCAGTAATAACGTCACGTTTGCGGTAAATGTCACAATTGAGCACAGAACTCACTTCAGAAACGGAAAAACCATGATGATACCGGACTCAGCAAGTATCTCGAAACTCTCGGTCATCTCTCTGACGTAACCGTTGAAGTATTCATCACTGTAGTCGTTTCTCTGACCCGTCACGATAGAGTAGATGATGTTCGCTATCGCTATCATTGTTAGGAAATGAGGGTCCATTGGTTTTCCATCGTAGCTCTCCAGTACTTGGAAAAATGACTGAAAATCATTGAAAAATTCTGTGTCTTGTTCTGCTGTAGTAAATAACCTGACAGTCCAATCTCTTATTGTGACTGGACAGAGAAAAACACGAGATCTTGCTTAGAACGAACAAATAGATACAAGGAAAACTCCTTAATATTGTCATCAAACAACAAATTTAGAGAAAATATTAAATATTGTGTGAGCCTATTAAAATCCCCCATTGGGCAAAGAACTCTATCCGCCAGCATACCTGAATTTCTTCATGTATTTTGGGCTCGAGAATTCCTCGTCTCATCCCAAAGTCCTTGAGGACCGTGGTGCGAGTCATACCTGAATTTCTTCATGTATTTTAGGCTCGAGAATTCCTCGGCCCATCCCAAAGTCTTTGAGGACCGTGTGCGTGAATCTTCGCTGTTCTCTCCAAAGTTCTCCCTCCGAGGAAAGTAGGCCTGTCAAAAAAACCCCGGAAAATTAGAGTTTTCATAAATTTGGTCTAATTAGATGAACTCAGCAAGACAACAATGGAACAATTTTACTGAATTTGGAACCCAGACTTCTCAGATAGCTTGCTCAAGATTCTGCACTGGTGTGATTCTTTAAATAGATCCTCATTCATGCACATGTGATTCTTGTCCAATTCTTCTAATTTATTTGAATCTCTTGATTTTGAAAAACACGAGATAGTCTGCTGTTGGTTATAACTGGTGATATCAATGACAATATTATTAATTGCACTTCAGTTAACTGAATGAACGAACTCTTTACCAAAAGTGAAAAATGTTGACATGGTGCATGGTTACATGGTGACTTTCAAAATAGCCAATAAGGTATTGGTGAAAAATAAAAACTAAAAATTCACCTCGACCAGCGCATATATCTTTCGTCCATATAAGATCCTGGGGTCTCCCCGTGAAAGATTGACCAAGTTTAACATACGCTTCTTTGATGACGTCATATGTGTTGAGGAAAATAATTTGGCGGGAACCAAGATATACTGTCATTATTTCTCCATGCCTACAATAGGGGAGAGACGGTGCTAAACCTAAATTTACAAATCTTCAATTTTCTTGAAAACAATATGAAATTAAACAAATTCTGGTTCACCAGGGGCACCTTCCACCACTGGGAACACACACCCATCTGGACGACACATACACACACACACGCACGTATGCACACATACACGCACGCGCACACACACACATGCACGCACACACACATACACATGCACACACACACACGTATGCACACACACACACACACACATGCATGTATGCATGCATACACACACGTGCACACATATACACGCATGCACACACACACACATGCAGGCACACACACACATACACATGCACACACACACATGCACACACACACACACACACATACACACACATGCACACACACACGCACGTATGTACATATACATGCACATGCACACACACACACGCACATGTGCACACACACACACACATATACACACACGCACACACATACACACACGCACACACATACACAGGCACACACACACACATACACACGCACACACATACACACACATGTATCACACACACATGCACACACCCACGTATACACACACACACACACACACGGGTTATGGAATTAAGGTCCTGTGGTTTCCGCCATTCAATTTGATGAACCCCCAGTTTTTTATTTTGAAAACAAATAAATTGAGGAAAATCAACATTAATTGATTAAGTTTCAGCGCAATATATTTCACTCACTTCTGCGCCATCTTACGGAGAGGTTCCCGGATGTCCGATCCTAGAAACGGTAAACTTCCCACCAGAGGGAGGTTCGGTGGTCCTGGTGGTAACCGCTCCCATTTTCTTTTACCACTACCAAATAAATGACAACTCGATTTAAGTGGTTAAAGAGTTTGTGTTTTGTGACCAAGCATCGCTTTGGGTCTTATGGTCCATTCACACCAACTTTTTTTCTCAACCTAAAACTATTGCGATTAGGATTCGCGTAAATTGGGTTGTATTGTACCCTATGGATGCATTTATACCAGCGTTTTGCGATTGCAATTAGGTTCAAGAATAGATTATGTACCCATTTTTCCACGTTTGCGATTGTGATTCGCAATAGCGATAGTTTTAGGTTGAGAAAAAAGCTGGTGTGAGTGGACCATTGCAGCCAAACGCGGTATCTTGTTTAGAACAACATAATAAAGTTGAACGTTCCATCCACATGCTTCCTAATAGCACAAACTCTAATTTATTATTCCACTGCATGAAAATGTGTGGGCAAGCCGTAAATGTCTCATTAGGCCTCATTTACACCAAGCGTCAGCGTCAACGCAGAGTCAACGCTGTGATGATGCTTGCGACATACCTCTCATTTGAGTTTTTCACGATAAGCAAATCTGACAGATCTGTCAGATTTCACAGAAATAAAATGCAATTTTTAAGAATTAACACAATATAAATTTTAAAAGTAAGTGTTATGTAATATATCCAGTAATTGCTAGATTGTGTGTACTTCACCAAATAATTACTGCATGTTATACCAAAGACTAGAAATCCACTTCTAGATCTGTGAGATCTGACAAATATGCGTATCGTGAAAAACTGGATTGACCACAATGGAGTTGCTGCAAAATGGATTGCAAACCCATTCTGGAGCTACCTTTTTTGTTTCCATTAATTTCAATGAGAGCTGTGTCGCAAACGTCACTGCAGCATTGACGCTGACGCTTGGTGCAAACGTTTGTAGTTATATGATCATGAGAACAAATACACATTCGAGATTTTCCGTAATTGGATTTAGATTCTAAAGATTCTGTAGATTCGACAGAATAACGAGAGAACTAAATGAATTTAGTAGCAGAATGTTGCCCCACTGGGAGTTGAACCAAGGCACCTCTGACTTTCATGTCCTGTATGCTATTATCTGAGCTAATTCCCCTATTTCCTGGAAGTCTCAGCCCTTTAGATCCTGATGTAGTTATGCTCTATTGATTTTTAGGATTTTTTGAGATCAATGAAGCATGACTACATAATGATCTAAAGGACTGAGACTTCCAGCAGATAGGGGAATAAGCTCAGGCAGAAGCATGTAGGACATGAAAATCCTAACTGCCTCAGTTCAACAACATTTTGCTACTGGATTTTTTTTAGTTCCCTCTTGATTCTGTAGCATCTACAGAATGTATGTAATCTAAAGCCAATTATGAAAAAACTCGATTCTGGTCCTTAAGTTCTAAGGATTATGGCTTGAATGAAACGGCCACAAAGACCTCAAGTCTGCATAAAAAAGATAATGTCCTGCTCACTTGAAGAAATAATTCCAGCACAAAAAAAGTAAAATCACAGATGAAATAAGAATTGTTCGTAAGTTCTCCCGAACAAAATCCAGAACCACATCCATGTTTCCGTTTATTTCTGTTTTCTATCAAATTAATGTTTTGCGGCAGAGTCCAAAAAAGCGCGCCTCTGTGTTCCTTAGTTGAATAAAAGTTGTAACAGATTCCCTTTTATAAAGTTCAAGACAAATGGGTTTTTCGGAAATGTTTTTCGTTTGGAAATGCTTTATTTAAATTCAGATTAGGGTTCTTGTGATCAAATTCAATTGATAATGATGTTGAGGTATTATCTTAAATTCTGGTATTTTAAAAGGAATGACAGTAGCGGATATTCTCCCTCTCCCTAACCCGACCACCCCCAGGATATAAATGTCTTGTAAATGTCTCAAACAGTTTTTGGGAAATTTAGTCAAATTGTATGTTGGCGCCCCGACCCCCTAAAAGAGGATTGCCATCCCTTTCTACTGAGAATCTTGGACCCGCCGCAAAAAGTATCACTTAAATTTCAAACCTACAAATCAAATTACATTTAAGATCCACAGAAACTAATTCAAAACTAAATTCAGCAATATTTCAGGAAAAATCGAATATCCTAAATAATGGAATGAATTGTGGGAAATTTGCCTCTAATCGAGTTTTTGACTTTGGCTGTGTCCATATGGGAGTTCCCTTTCCGTGACACATTTCTATTTATTTACGTACATTTAAAAATTAAGTACTAAATTGGTGCATTTGTACTCACGTCACATACCTCAGGGTATGTTAGTAAATGTACTTGTAGTACTGGTGTACTTTGGAATCATGATAACAATGATGGTTTACCTTCTTATCTTATCAGATACAGTGAGAGGCCTTTATCTTATTCTACTTGCTTCCTTTGCACTTGGCAGCGTCGAGAAATAATCGTTATTACCATTTAACACAGAGTGCTGCTAATTACAGGGGGGGGGGGGGAATTCACAATACCTCTTTTTAAATAATAAAATGGAAAAAAGTGGACTTCGTTTCTGTGTTATCATATAAAAATTAATATTCCTGGAATAGATTCCTCCCACAGACAGACAGACAGACAGACCAGATCTAGGGAGGAGAGGGGAGGAGAGGGGACAGATGCGCTGAAAATATCTTGCCACCTCCCCCAGCTTTGCACCACGCTCCCCTCCACCCCGGCTGGGTCTGGCGCAACATGAGAAGAAGGACAGGCAGCCGTAGTCGGTATACCACCAGGGGGGTTCAGCGCGGCGGATCCCATAATATAAACAGATTGCAAATGAGCCAAAATGAGCGTGGATGAACAGGGATAAACCTCATTCAAGTTCAATCAACTTCATTAACATTTAATTAACTTAATTCAAATTGAATAAAGTTGATCTAAGTTTAATTGACCTCATCTGCAATCAATTTACTTTTTTAAAAGCTTTGAAAGAACTAAACATAATTTTAAAAATGTAAATATCTGAAAAATTAGTGATTAGCATATAGGCATATTTTAAAAACTAAATTATTAGGGAAAACATAAGGACAAATACTTAAAAGACAAAAAAATACAGAAAAAAATTAACTTCAAAAAGAAATACTCACATCTTCACTATAAATGAATAAAATAAAATAAATAAATGCATCACATGAACAGTTTAGTTCTTCTGAACAAAATACATTAAAATGTTTTAGCATGCCTTTCCATCAGACGGATATTGACAGATTGAAATCGGACCCTTTCCTCCTCTCATACAGCCCATTAGAGCCAATGCTAATCAACTTCACATGCGATTTCTCGTTGGTATGCGTTCCGCCGAGCTGACCCACCCCCCCCCCCCAACCC
>JBCAUG010127897.1:0-21072 GCA_038406175.1 Haplosyllis leylae | reverse complement strand
GCTCCTGGTAAAGCTGCTGACCTCTGCAGCTGAAACCTTGAACTATTAATAACTACACACAAATATCAGTACATGTAAGCTTTATTTGGCTAATATAACAATTAGGTATTTAAAGCCAAACTTTTCTGATAATCCAAACAAACGGACACAACCTGAATTACCTTGCTGAACCTTTCACTAATGTGTGTTTGCATGTCTGTTGTTAATGGTCTCCATTTTCCTTGACGAAACTGTTGTAAGTGTCCTCGTGTGGAACCTCTCGTATGAGCAGGACTTCTGTGTGTACATTTCTGTGCCGCGTTGGGATACTTTCCAATGGCTTGGTTATTTCTGAAACACGAATCCACATTCTTCCCCGCAGCACTGCGTAGTTTTTTCTGTTGAAACCATAGTTTTCTTAGTCGTTCTGTGCCTGTTGAAAAGGAAAATTTCATAAAATACATCTGGAATGGATTGGTCAATGCTATTATAATAAGTCTTCTTATCCTCATGATGTGAACTGTGAAATATAATTATTCAACGCATTTTACCGGCTCTTACATCCGAAATGTCTGTGTTGCTCTTCGCAGAAAAAGAAATCCTTGGTAGTATTCGAAAGATTCTTTCCTGAAATAAAGTTAATTTATTGCAGGCTAACTTTAAAAATTGTTTGAATATTGAAAAGTGATAGTAACTAAGTTTGTCAGATCTATGTCAAATTTACCTCCGATTTTGCCATCCTTAAATTATTCAGTATGAATTTCCCTTTTCACCAAATGAGCATTTCTAAAATTTATTGCATATAAATATTCACACTATCAGCAATATATAGTAATGGCGATATACTGAGATCTAAAATAAGGAAGAGCCTATTAACCTTTTGTGCCCGACATAACAGTCCTCACAATTTCAATACCTGTCGGATCACGCGATGATAATCAATCAATGTCCATTCTGAATCATTGAAATACAATTTTGTACAAGTTCCCAAAGGATTGGGTAAGGGCGGTGATTTCAACAACCCATTTGCAGTAAAATCGATACTTCACCTTTAGAAGAGGTTGGCTTGCAAATACATTTTTGAACTATGTCCGTTCTTTTACTTTTGGCATTTCCAATCTTTTTTAATGGTGCTATTTTTCATTTGGTGGCAAAAAAAACCAAATTTTTCAATGCGCATTGCGTTTTATTTATTCAATAAAAAATACCAGACAATAATAGCAAGTCTTTCGAATTTTTGATCATGATGTATCCCACTGAAATCTATTTCAAATGTCGGAGTGTAACTGTTTCTGAGAGATGGCGAGTGTTATGTAAAGTTTTCTGCATCTCATGTAGTTTGGATCAGTCGGGATTAACAGGATTATTAGCTTGTAACACTTAGCAAACACTGAAATCAATAACATACACATAAGTACAATTAAAATTCACGCCTTCCTACGCTATTTCATGCTAAATAGTACAACACTGAGATATCATTCTCCCAAAATAATTTAAGAAAGAATAATCTGATAATTCAAATCGGTTAATAAGTTAAAGCTTAATCAATAAATAATACTTGTTATAAATATACATTCATGTATAAACAACTGTAAATACGGATGGATTGGAAATATATCTTTACAGGAAGACAGATTCCAGCTTGTTGAGCCTTTTTTGTTTCTGAAATAAATCGAACCAAAACCCCTCATCCCCAACAATTTGATCTTTCACAGTCTCAATTACAAATGTCAATTTGTTAATTTCTCGACCACTGTTACAATATCGCAGGAACCATAGTGAGATAAGAATTTTCTTTACTTCAGCTACAGTATTTCTATCGTTTGAAAACTATGGTCTTCAGAAATAAATATTTTGCTGGACATGTTAGTGACAAGCTGGTGAATGATAACCAATTTGTTCTGACATATCGTCTCCCTAGAAATTGACCTGAGTAGTGATGGCAACATAACATTTTTAAAATGTACAGCTGTTCACGAAAAGCGTACAGTCAATGACTTGTTACCCTCGTTTTCTTCACTGGATCAACATCAAGACTAGAAACAACATTTTAAACTGAATAACAATATTAAAAATTGATAATATTATCCGATAAACATCAAAATCATTGATATAAAAAAAATATTACTGAATTGTTCAACTTGCACATTTATCAACACAAGTTTACACATCACAACAAATAGACAATGCCTAATAAGTGTCGGCTTAAAATTAGAATCATAATACCCAGCAAGTAACTTTCACTGATATTTGTTTGTAAATATGAGACCAAAACAATATCGTGTTATCAATAATATAAGTCGTCAGGTTTCATCCTGTGAATATGTCAAATAAGTGAGTCATAAGTGACAATAACAGTGCAAAATTATGATCGAATTTACAGACATATTTTTTAAAAACTCATGTTTAGAACATGTGAATGTAGACATTAAACTGTAGGAATGCCCTCTTAAGGTTTTGGTGAGCTTGTTGGTGACATGTTTTCTAATTGTTGTATCTGAGAGCTAAGAGTGGCCACACACTGCGCCTTGTTTGACAGCACATCCCTCAACACTCTAACGTATTCATCAAAGGGCTGAATAAGAAAATCATCATTAGTTAAAGCAGACATCATTTCGTACATTTGTTGAAAGCTGATCAACAAGATCCAAGAATATCAGTCAATAATATAAAGGGGTGTTAGAAATTTTACCTGGTCTCCCATCTTTACACTCATCAGCAGTTTCATTTCATGTTTACACATATTTGTAATCTCAGCCAGTTGATCTTCGTGGGCAGTTATTAACTGTTGTCTACAATTCAAATCGAGAAATGAAATGAAAAATTTTCCCTTAAAAATACACAGTGCAGTGTATGCAGTACAATGCCAGGAAGTTGTGTGGCCAACTACTTATGTTGTTACCTTGCCCTTTTTATCAAAGGTTCCGTTGGTTGGACACATCTTTCCATTCTTCCTCTTGCTGTGTTTACTTGATCTAATCTCCCCCCTCTCTCGACAAGTTGTTTGTTTCTAGCATGCTCCCTACCACTCTTTGGTCTGAAAGAACAATTTGAAAAGTATTCTTGTAAACAGTGATCTTACATTTATGTCAAATGTTACTAGTTTACAGAAATGTCAGTTTATATCAAAATTAATATTGTTTTTGGCATCGATTACTGATCAGTTACATGGGATTGGATATTTTTCTCTGAATACCGTACCTTTCATCTTCCTCATACTGTTCAACATCAGATAGAGCTGCCAAGTTTAGTTTCAGTGATTCCATGTCATCTCTGACAACTGGATTAATGCTGTTTAGAATTTCTCTTGGTCCTCCATCCAATGCATTGCTTGTTTCTATTGCTGTTGTTTTTACAATGCTTGATATCGGTGTTGTTACTGGGTGAGTTTCTATGGGAGTGAAATTAGCAGAGGCTAATCCTCCTGAATTGTTACATAACGCAGCACCTTTTAATGTAGCACCTGTGAGAGGCAATGATGGTAATGCAATTTGATTTGAGGAAACGTTTTGTCCTCCTCGTCGGGAATCTCTTTCGGTTGGAGTTGGAGCAACAACGGCAGTGGGTTGTTTGTCACTGTTGCTTACAATTAGAGGTCGAACTAAATTATCAGTCTCTTCTCCATCAGCTGACGCACGTGACTGTTCATCTAATTGCATTGAATTGTCGGAGAATATCAACTGCTTTCTAACATCTGATTTAGGCTGAACTGGCTGGAATACAGTGTATTTACTTCCACCTCTTGTATTAGATGGAGAACCAAGTAAATCCTGAAAAGGTCTTGTGTCTATACCCAAACGTTTGAAATGCTCCCCTAATTGAGCCAGTTGTTGTGGATTTAATTTACCATTGCTCTTAGTTTTAATTTCTGTGCCTTCTCCAGAAGAGAGCTGTTTGTTAAGTTTCATTTCAGCCAAAGATTTTAAAAAATCTTCGGGTGGGGGAAGAGACTTATCAAGTTCATTCCTTACATGTACCGAACTTTGTTCACCTATATCCTCAGTTTCTCTTGGCATCAGGCTGCTAATATTAGTTCCACTCAGTTTAGGTTTTCTTTCATCGGAATGAGTTTTCGGAGACCTATCCACAGTTTCTTTTGCTTCCACCCCATTGCGAACAATTCTCATTTGCATCATTCTCGATTCCAGATGCTCATTCCCTGCGGGTGGCTCAGGTTGCGCAAAATGTTCGTCAGTGGATGAATGAGTCTTAAAACTGGAGTCCATTTCTGTATTTTGACTCATAGCTTGTATCTGCTGTTGCTGTATTTCTAAAAGTTGTTGTTGTTTTTTTATTCTTATCTGTGCAAGTTGCAGTTGATCAGCTAATGGTGAATGCTGGAGAAGATTAGTTAGCTGTGAATGGTCCTGAGATCCTTGATGCTCCATAAAGGACGGATATTGATTAGAGTTTCTGGTCTTTCCACTACTCTTTCGTAACTGAGGGTCATTAGATGTACTGGACTGAAAGTCAGTTTCATTTTGTAAATTAAAAGGCCGCTGTGGTGAAACGTTGTACGCATTTTCTGGACCTGACATTTGTTTGGCATTTAACTGATGAGAGCCCTCTATACTTCCTGTTTCCTTCTCAATTACAGTGGACTTGGACATGGCCGCTCTTGCACGAAACATTATATCGTCCAAGTGAGACAATATCTGTCTATGCTCTTGCAGAATGTCTTCTTTCCTTATTTTTCTTTCGCTATGTTTATCATTCACATTCGCTTGGCTCTTTGAACTGGTACTGAATTGACTGTCCATGTGAGGACCATGAGACCAACGTCCTACAAGAAAACAAATTAATACCTTGATAATGTGTTTATCTCCCTTGAAAAGTAACGTTCTGAATCTTGCGTTCGAGTAAATAAACCGCATCTGTCTTAGATAAGTTTACATTCAAACTTTTTTCATACATTTGTTATTACCTGCTAATTTTTCATTTCCTTCATTTCTCTCCATAGACGTCTGGCCATTTACTGTAGTGTTGTTCTCGGGGCAATTATTCAAATTTTGTTTTCCACCACTGTTCTCTCCGAACAGTAACTTTCGCACATTTTTCATATTTTCCTGCGATATTGCTCTATCAGTTTCTTCCGGATGTTCTTTTTTAACCGAAGATTCTGCACACAAAACCATCATTAAAATTACATTTCGATCATCTGAAGACGGAACTAATAAAATAATTATAATATCACTTCTCACAAATGAAATGTTAAAAAGTTGGGTAGCAAGTCCAAGAAAAATCCAAAATTTAATGAACATACCAGACGACCTATTGGCCGAATTACTTCTGCTTCTGCCAGCACTGCTATCACGTGACACGTGATCTGCGGTGTCGTTTCTGTGAGGGCTGAGGTGAACACCATCTATGGTAGACTCATTCCGCCGTTTATTTGATAGCTTGTGCAGCTTGTGACCTCTATGATATGATTCATTAAAAGATAGCGAAGTTTTAAAATAAAATCTTAAAATGGTTACAAAACTCACAAAACGTCCTACTTTTACATCTTACAAAACAAGCGTACACAATACCTTATTGGTGATTCATATGCATCATGTAAAGCCTTGTTGACATCAAACGATTTATCAGGATGTGGGAAAAAGCTATTTTTCTTCGGTGTAGAAGATCCCTGAATTGTTGAAGGATGAAACAATGATGGCCCAACCTCAACCAAGTTCAGCGCTTTACTCTTTTTCTCTGATGCCTGCGCAATTGGATTATGAGTTGAGTTTTCTTGACCTCTTCTCAACTCTTTTACCCTGAAACAACAAGTAACAGTTTCACAAACATTGTTCAAGACTAGTTTTCCGTGCAGTTAACCAATAAAAAACATTTCTGAAACATACCTGTCAGCATATCTCAGTGTATTGAGTGTATTTTCACATGCTGATTGTATGGGAGATATGTTGGCTATCATACAAGTCTTGGAATTTCCTAGGAAAGAGTCTCGTAGAATATGAGTTAATTTAGACTGCCGGTATGGTGTATGTTGTTCCTGCTGGTCTAAACTGCGGACACATTCCTTTAACTGAAAAAATAACAGTTTGTCTGATACGTTGTTCACCGCCGAAGGTCTGCCAACACAAAATATGAAAATTTGAACAGTATCGTGTAAAGTAACGTTACGAACTCACCGCTAAAAGACTCTGGTTGATCTCAGCGCCCTCTAGACGCGTTTGCTTGTTGAATTCCGTTACGTCGGAAGCTCTCTCACTGCCAGCGAGATCAATGAATGACATTCTACAAAAAAGGTGAGCGCTTTTCAATTATGCAATCCATTGTGAAAGTCTTCTTTCCTGCATTTTCAAGGCGAACGCCTAGCCAATTTCAAAACAAATGTGAGCACGCGTTAGAATTGTGTTTCAATTATAAACAATCATTGATCCTTACTTTCCCAAAAGATGGTCCTTCTGGGTGCGTATTTCCAATGTCAGTACAGCATGAGATCGTGATGACTTAGGATTTACACCCGTATTGCCGATGCTTCGAACATTATTTCCATATTCCACAGCCTAAATGATAGAACACAAGTTAAACACCGAAAAATATATCTGATTATGAACCGACTGTAACCAATTTCAACTACTATGGATGAAACAATTAACCACATCGGCAAAAACTAATAAGGAACAAGTTTCTGAAGACTTACATGTATCAGGTTATTAAAGCCTTTCACTTCTGTTTCCATTAAACCTGCAATGCACACCTTCTGTTTGCCGTTTTCCCTAACGGATAGCCTAACGTAAAAAAAATGTTTCCATTAAACCTGCAATGCACACCTGTTGCCGTTTTCCCTAATGGTTAGCCTAACGTAAAAAAATGAAATAAACAGATAAAATTTAGTAAACTAAAGTAAAAAGATTTTTTTACTTATTGTTTATTTATTGCCACCATTATTGTTTAGTTTTACTTCTGATATTTAATAAAGTTACTTGTTTTTACCTTTTTCTTTTGTTCAATAAATCATACAGTTGGCCACAGTATATTTCATAATAACTCAGCCACAGATGAACTTCACTACCCCACTGTCCAGTACTCATTGAATGGAATATATCTTTCGCGGCTAATTGATACAGGCCCGGTGTAACTTTGTCACCTAAAAGGGTGAATGTTTTGCCTGCCCCGGTTTGCCCAAACGCAAAGCATGTGCCACAACCCCTGAAACAAACAATTGAAAAATATTACGGTGCATTTGTAGTTTTATACATAGTGTATTTGTGAAGCTCCTTTCAAATCAGAGAACAAAGATTTTTCGACAAAAAGACGACAAAAAAGGGAAAAAAAATCATAAGTCGATCTTTACACACCCTTGTAGAACATGTTGTACTAAGGGTTTGGCTGTGCCTTCGTAGACGTCATGGTTAGAACAAACGGAATCAAATACTTCATCAAAAACAAACACGTGCTGCAAGTAAAATGTAAAACTGGTTCAAACACTCATTAATCGTGAAACACCCAATCATTACCAAACATTTGTACCATATGTTCCTTAAATTATATATCCACCGAAAACATTATCTGAACAATGTGGGAATATTGATTGGCTTGTATTTTTGTAGCACAAAAAGGAAGTTTCTTACCTTTTGAATGTATTTTGATAAATCGATCGTAACTTTAGATTCTTCCACCACAACAGCGTCGGTATTCTGTGCCGTTACTACATCCGGTTCCTGTCTCTTCGATTCCTTTTTCAGAAGTGGACGTTTCCTTACACATACTCGAATACGTTCATCTCGTCTCCGGGTAACTCCTGAAGGTTTTATACTGGTAACTTTTCTATCAGCTGATGTAAAATTAACTACACCACTTTTTGCTTCCGAAGTTTTTGGACTGGATCCCAGACTTGGTATTCCATAATTATATTCAGAATTATGCACTACAGTCTCGACTCGTGTCTCAATTTTTTTTGGTCGCTGAATTTGGGGGAAATAAGCATGGTCTCTACGAGCTATGCCGTCAACGAAAAAAGCACCTACTGGCCTGGGTGGTGAGTTTTGATTGTCTGAACTTTCTAAGCCCTGTTTCGTGTACTGCTTATCATTTGGTCTGGTTTCGGAAGACCTCTGAAACTCCACGGGGATTTCTGCAGTCTCGTTCTTATCGTCATTGACAAGTTCATATGAATTTTGACTGAAGCAACGTTTAGGTGGGCTGGCTGATCTGGATCGAGATGAAATGGACCTTGAGTACAAACCAGATTCACTTGATGGTGGCCTTCTGCCTTCTGAATCTATACTACAATTACTTATATCACTTCTGTCTAGTTCAAAAGATATATTTCTAGATCTGGACCTTTCGCTAGAATCGTTGGTTCTTTTCCCACTAGATGATGTTTTATTTTGAGTGGATGCACTGTTGTTACCAGAGTCATTTTTATCATCCATGTCAGCAATTTCACTGATATCAACTTGTTTCTCAATCTGTGTTTCTGGAGTTTCAGGAACTGGAAAATCCGTTTTTAAATCCACATAAAATGTCTCTGGTGGTCGCCGTTTCGGAGATACAGATTGAACTTGATTTTGTGTGAATTCTTTGGTGACATTTAAAGTACGAACCTCACGCTCAATCACTACCCGGGCATTCCTCTGTCCAACAGCCGTTGGTTTAACTGCAGCAACAGCTACGGGTTTCGAAATGTTAGATTCTTGGTTATCTCCTTCGATGTGAACCTCTTCTTCCTCCTCCGAATCAGAAAATGTTAGCACTTTACGGCACTTAAAAACTGGGGTATCTGATCCTGGCATGTACTGAACTTTATTTTCAACTCTTGGCTGAGGCACTTTTGTTTTGGGCACTGCTGGGGGTTGGTCGCACCTTGTTGCTACACTGGCACCATTCCCTTGTCCTCGCATATCAGCCAATTTCGCAACACCATGTGTGTTGTTCGTAATATGTGACAATGTATTGCTGCCAGATCGAAGGGCAGGGTGTTCATGCTGACAATGCAAACCATCAGCCAGAACAGACTTAACAATTTGCACCAGCTTGAAGAGTCGTACTCTGTCTTCCATTGACAAGACGCCAAACCGAGAATATTCGTGCATGGACAATGCAGCCAGGCCTTCACATTTGATAATTCCATGGCGTACGAAGCTACTATAATATGGGTCCAAGTGAGCCTCCTTCAGGCATTCATACAAACATCCTCCCATTGTAGGCATTTTGTTCCTTGTACTTAGTTTGCGTTCATTTTCTGAAACCAAGTATTTTTGGATTAAAGAGATGTAAAAATAATGGAAGCTGTAGGCCTACATGTCATGTGTAACATATTCCAAGTAAATACATTTTGGCGTCTCCAAAATTAAAAGACAAGAAATCCTCCCAACTATTTCAGGATTGTTTCACGTTGCGAACAGGAATTCCAAACCACTATCAGGAGTCACCAGTTAAGATCTAGTTTGCTATTGATAAGTACTAAGATCAAGGCTGGCTCGAACATGTCTCTTTTTAAGGCGCAATCTAAAGATCCAAATTCCAGAGCTATTTATCAATCCAGCTTGTTTGGACATGTCTTCCAAATTCACCAAAATTCAGAACAGAATTAAAATTGACATGAGACTAGAATATTAATTAAGAGTAGACATTTACAATAATTTGTCCGCGAGGATGTAACACGCACATTTCCAATATTTGTGTTAATTAATACATTACCAGCTGTCCATTTGGTCAATATGCTGCAAAATACGAAGTGGCAAATTGCCAAATATGTTATGCATTGTTTGCCGATGACACTTAGCAATAGTGGTAATAAGCTGCACTGAAAAATAGTCTACTAAAATGTTTTGACCTGTTTCCTGAAATATTAAAGCCATACTGATTATCCTGTAGTCAAAACCTTTGAAAAAAACATCCACTTGAATTTCGTTTGTTTGGTGCACGCCATTTTGAAAGTCCCGGGACTCTATTCTCCAAGATGCGATTCATCTGTATCTTAATCCTTGACGATAGATGCAAGAAAAATATTCGAATAGAATAATTAAATAAATTGTAAAGCCTAAATTCTTGTACTACACCAAAGAACCATGGGATGTAGATCTCTTTAAGTCTCTAAGAGACTATAACAACCTTGACCTTAACTAGATCTAGATACAGCCATGTCTACTGGCAAAGAAGTGGTGGCAGCAGGTTTTATAATTTTTCGGAGAATTCAGAATGAAATAAGTTATCTTTTGATGCATGCGTCCTATGAAAATAATCTATGGACTCCTCCAAAAGGTAGTCTAATTAAAATTTAAAAGTTATATGAGCGATAATGTAAGATTTTAAATGTTACTAAGAGAAATCTGGATAGATGTAGGGGAAGTGGTTCTTTCCATTTCATGATAATTATCCGCATGATTTGGAGAGCCATACGCACCGAAGAAGAGATGTCCGATCTTCCTGTCAGCAGATTGAGTTCACAACGGATAACACTGTACTAGTCTGGACGCATTCATTCACCTTTGTGTGTGGTTTGAAAGTAGAAAACTTGTTCCATTCGTCCTTCGAGTATGCATTTCGCAAAATGCCTACCTATTTTCTTTCACTACTGCAGCACTAACGACAGATTCACACCAAAGTTTACCAAAAACATTTACAATCCAAATTTGTGATGGAATACTGTAATAGTTGTGATGTTGTACTGATTGCTCAGACTGAAACGACTGACACTGCATTCTTTTTTTTTTACGACTGACACTGCATTCTTCTTTTTTTTTTAAAAAAAAAAAACTGGGGTGGGGCACTGTATTCTTTAAAAAAATGGGGTGGGGGTGCCGATGGCGTTCAAAACTGGTGATTTGAATCAGGCCTAGGGCATAAAAAAGCAGAAATCCCTTTTAAAATTACCACAAAGAAACGAAATCTGCATGTCAGCATCTCAAAAAGATTTTTTTTTTTCATATCTGAAAGTTATTCGGTATACTACTTTTCAGTGGAAAATCCAGGAATGTGATTTATTATGAGGGAAAAAATATTGTTTCTTTTTTTCAATTTTGGATTAGGCAATTCCTTCAATTACACGAAAGTATTCCTTTCATGACGATATCGCACATTTATTAATTTTGCATAAATTAGATAACCCAAAATATAAACAAGAAATTATCTTTGTGGAAAATAATCTATTTTTAAAATTACCCCTAAATGCGTTTGAACACTTTCAATATACTTGTGACCACATACTGAGCGTCTCTAGATGAGTATCTGAAAAGCGCAGATAGCAAAACCTACATCACAACAAATGATGAACTTTATTTTTTATGATAATTTACATTCCAACGAATGAAATGATTAAATACCAGTCTTAAAATTCAATGTTTGTGAAACAGTGTCTCAATTTCATTCGAATACATTTTTATCTGTAGTGAAGATCATGTTCTCTACTGGTACCTCTTTTTTAATTCTTTACGTGATGTAGTCGTGATAGGGTAATTGGTTTGTGTACATATTGTCCGTTTATTTCAGGCCATGTTGATCCTGGTGAGACAGAGATACAGGCTGCAGAACGAGAAACGGAGGAGGAAGCCGGTTTATCGAGGGAACATTATAACACCGTAGAGGGATTTCACAAGACATTAAGGTATCCAGTTCGAAACAAATTGAAAAGAGTTGAATATTGGCTTGCGGAATTGCGAGATCCAAACACACCTGTGAAGTTATCTGATGAGCACAGAGAATACCGATGGTGTAACTTTGACGACACCTTGAAATACGCCAGATTCCCAGATATGCAAGATGTTTACAAGGAAGCTCACGAATTCCTTCAAAATCAAAACACCTGAGGACATGTGACACTGGAAAAAGTTTGTTTTTACCTTTAACTAAATACACACAGTAAATCATTTTGTGAGGAAGCAAGATACCATCATAAGTGAAGGATTCAAGGAATTTCAGTTCAGAGAGAATTTACGCAGGATATCAAAACTAAATGTTACACGTTTGTGGTAATTTCCATTCAGTCTGTCATTAAACGAAATTCTCAGATATGAATGCAGTGTAGATTGCCTTCATTATGTTTAAAGAAGGGCACAAAATGTGCTGTCAAATATTGTTTTAGTGATTACTTTCGGCCGTTGCCCGTTTGATGCTCTTTCGATTTGTTCCATAATCTTAAATTAAAAAAAGGAAAATACTTTATGATATCAAGAAAGTACCGCTGTTTTTATTTTGCTTTAATAGAAAACCAGAATGTCGTGCTTTATTTATCATTTCAAGTGGGGGAACTTTCAAAAATAATTCATGAATAATTGTTGATATTTTGATAAATAAGTACGAAATACCTGACTTTTAGCAGGAAAAGCACCAAGTTTCTGCTTACTGTATATTTGTATCCCGTTGATAAACACTTCGAATTCACCTAAAATATTTTGACGCGGTTAAATTAATACATATGTATATTATGTGTGTGTTCCACCAAATTAGAGTTATCTCTACGAACTAGTGCCATGGGTGGTAGATACACGGTTCAAGCAAATTTAATTATCATACAGATTTTGCTGGTCAACCACTCGTTATTGTACTGTGCCTGTATTGGCATTGCATTTGAGAAACCTTGATCCTCCACAGGTTATATTTACCTCGTCGGCCAATATTTCCAGAGACAGTTGAATACGGATATTCTTTGAGGACAGCATATTTCAGTTCTTTGAATCTGAGTCCGTACGCTCATCCTAAGCTAAAAGTTAGGATTGATTGAATTGTTTGATTATCATTTGAAGTAATTTATGAAAACACCCTTCAGTTTTTGCATAACTTCCCAAGCGGTAGTTAACCTAGATGCATGAATTTGGATTTTGGTGTTCTGTCTGTAAGAATCCTATTTTTTAGCCAAAGAAAAACATAGCATCTACTGTACTTACCAATACTCGACATGGAGAGTGAAATGTTTTTTATCTATGGGTGGTACGTGCGCCACTCTGCCATCATAGTCTTCGGTTCTCCATAATGTACCAATTGTTTGACATTTATAGAATCTTTAGTGAAAGTATTTTCAGTAAATTTCAAAGATAAATCGTGTATCGTGTTATGAAGCTAAGATTGTTGTGTCGCCAAGGGCGATCGATCTTTTTGATCAATATTTTGGTGTTAGATGAAACATTCATTGTTCGTGACTAGTGACATCTGCTAATAACAGTTTAATTAATTTCATTCCAGCTTCACATTGCTCTTCACTTTGTTGGGAGACAGTTTAACGAAGACTCAGGGGAGCCATTCAATTGTTATTGCAATATTTTTGGAAAATTAAAAGAACCCGACAACAAAACAACAAAATGTATCCAACCGATTTCAAACACTTCAAAATTCTTGATTGTATTCAATATCGCATATCATTACAGTCATGAGCAACTGAAAATCGACATCGACCCACAGTCTTTAAGCACGAGTGAACATCTTGGTGAGGAGATTTTTATCGATTTCTAATTGACTTTCGTTGAAAGGACGTAAGTCAAAACTAAAATATCTCAGGAACTGGACGGTCAATGACTATTTGATCAGGCAGCTAAAGGCAGAAGTGTTGGTGCTGGACATTCGAGGCAATTTTAGTTGGATTAAATAACAAGGTTTCTATCTTTTCAGAAATTTTATGTCTTAAAGTCTAGAATGTTTAATTGTTGAAGTTTTTCTGGAATTTTGTTATTCTTCTTGAAATGAATTGATGGGCTTGGAATTTTCTTTCAATTTGGGTAATGTAACTGTTATTTTAAATTTAACACCCATAAATGATTAAAAGAGCAGTGTAGAGGCCTATTGTACGAGTCATTGCCAGTCATGTAGTTTTTTGAGTCATGTCTCATTGTACCACTGATTTCCCAGAAGACATGACAAGGTTCTCTCGTGCAACTTCTCGCGTCGCACATGCCATTAAGGTGATCAAATGCGGTCATTGAGTCAGAGAAATGGATTTGTAGGCCAACTCATGAGATTCCAGGTCCCTGCAGGTCAGACGGCCACAAGGCCACGGACAAAGGAGAATCCGTATTATTGACTCGCTTCTGCTTCAGTCTGAACTTCCAATTAGCCTTTACCTGATATATGTCGAAGGGTCAATGTTAGTCAATGTTTGGTAGCCAGTTTAGGTCTAAACGGTCACAACATTGAAAGGCAAAAGAATAGAAGTGCAGCTTGAAAATCTGAACCGTGCTTTCAGGATAGAATCCTATTGTAATATTTTCGCGAATTTTACTCAAACTGACCAAGTTCTGAAATATGAGTCATTCATCAGACAGTATTAACTTCGCAATTTTGAAAAATAAATTTGTTACATTCCTGACAGAAATTCATATCAAAACGTTTTTCATTAAGACGAGCAACAGTCCTCATATGTTCAAAAAATTTTAATAACATTTCAAGTGACAAGTGAAATTATTTTATTTACCTTCAGAGATTGACTGTATATACTATGAAATAGTTCTCATCTTGGAAAACCAGAAAAGCTGTCCAAAAAGTTGATAATAAATTGATACATGTAGCATATAAAATCGTAGTAAAGTAACAAAAAATGTGCTTCCTCATTTCAGCAGTAATAAGAATAGTACCATTCTAATTTGCTTGATTCAGCAGTTACAAGATCATATCACATTCATTCATTAATAACATTCATAAATAATTAAGTACATGTCCCCATAACTTTTCATCGTCCTTGCAATTCTATTAATTGCAATTAATCTCGATTTCTTGGTGCCATTGTTATTTGGAGTCAGACATTTCTTGTTACCGCCCGCGTACGAAGTACGACAAAAGGTAATATTTTCAGTTTATCAGTCCACAGGGGACACCCCACCCCCACCCCCTAGTCCTATCACTGGTTCTATCCAAAGTCCTGTTCCAGGTCCTGGCGGGGGGGGGGGGGTACCCCAGCCAGGACAGGACAGGGGGTACCCCCTCAGACAAGAGAGCGAGTGATGCTACACCGCGAGCGGTACGCCGCGGTTGGTCACGCAGGAGGACTTTCTTGTTTTTGTTCGAAAAGGAGACGGAATATCATTTGTGATGAACATTTTTCCTCAAGCGGTACTGTTTGGCTGTAAAAACCTGTGTGGAGAGCTTATGACGGATTCTGAAATTCCTGGTTCCCTTGTGTGGTGCCATGTATTAGTTCACGCATCTGTGCCAGGTTCGACACAGTGTTTGAGGGAGTAAATAATTCCTGTGCGTATTCTGGCAATGTGAAAAGAGGTTCAACAGCAGCAAGGTGTTGTGGTTGTTGAAGCTGTTGATGAGATTGTTGCTTTGCTTGTTGGGCTGTGGCTTGTATTTGCTGAGAATGAATGATTGGAGGTCCAGTTTGATTTTGTTGATGCATAACAGAAGATGACAACTGCATAATATTCTGTTGGACTTTACTCTGGGGTGGGAGAATCTGGCTTGACGCGTGATGAGTATCGATGATTGTATTTGTAGTTTGATGTTGAATTTTATCATGAAAGACCTGTTGCTGAGGTATGGGAATCACTGGTTGGGTTGATGTCGTCGGTGTAATAATTTGATTCCCAGGTACTAATCTGGATAATACTGGATGTCCATCTTGAGACACGTTCAAAGATCTATGCTCGCTGACAGCTTGATAAGCCAAAGGCGAGGTAAACTGTGCGGTGTTAACCGATGTTGTGTAAGTAGTGTTGTGTGACTTCAAATGGCCATGGTGACTAGTGCCTGTTTGATTGTGATGTGTGGATTGTTGCTGGTAAAACTGTTGTTGTTGTCTTTGTAATTCAGCTTGAATTTGAGCTGCTTCAGTTGCATTGAGCTTCATTTCAATGGCAACAGGCACACCTGGGGTACTGGTACTTTGTGCTTTGTATATTAATCGACCCGGAGTTATATCCGCATCTTTTCCTTCAGTCATACCTTTAGCCAAGCCAACAGCTGCAGCCGCCTGTGCAACTATATTGCTGGATTCTTGACTCGTTATCAAATGCGAGGGTCCACTAGTTACGGGTTTTGTAGCCTGTTGGTTGGTATCAACAATACCATTTTTACTTTCAATCTTGAACTGTGCCTGCGACTGATTTCGACTTTCTATTCCAGGGTTTTTACATTCTTCCAACATCTGAGCTGGAGTTTTTGGTTTTCCCTGTAATCCAAGAGCTGCAGGTCCCTTGTGGTATTCCATACCCGGCGGCACATCAAGCAGTTTGACTCTCTTGACGGGTGGCAGAGTTTGGTCGTTTCCATGTACAGCCTTCATGTGTCGTCGCAAGTTGTACAGCCTGTTAAATCCAGATCCACATGACTGACATTTGTGTGGCCTTGTTTGTGAGTGCACTCTCAAATGGCGTTTGAGAGAGCTTTTCGTTTTAAATGACTGAAAAGGAAAATTAGGAATTGTAATATTATATGAGCATAATATGATGTTCTCTTGTTGAGGAACAACTATTTCTGCCGTATTGATTATATTGTATCGCTCAGTAAAACCCTTATACTTGAACTCATAAACAGTTTTTAAAGCATAGAGTACTTACCAGGGCACACTCGGTACACTGAAATCCCCGCTGGTCCTCGTGTTTATAAATGTGGTGCGTTTCAAGTGTTTTCTTAGCATGAAAAGCGGCGCCACATATTTCACACACGAAGTTCCTTTCTGAGAAGTGCAAATCGATGTGGCGTTTGAGGTTGTTCTGTTCTCGACATGTGTAGTTGCAGTATTTGCAGGTGTATGGTTTGGCATCTACATGATATCTCATGTGCCGCTGCAGAGCTGCTTTTCTGCAAAGTCAACAATCAGAAGAAAATGCAACAATCTGATTTGTTATATAAGATTCTGACCAAACATTACTAACAAAAGAGGAAATCGTAGCTAAATGCATTCTCTCAGTATTCTAATGCACCAGTATTGGCATCATGTTTAAAATAATTTGATTTTATAATATTTATAATACTTTGTTATTTACCTCAAAAACAAACTTTTTTATATATGAACCAAACTCACGTAAAATAAGATTTTCCGCATGACGAACAGAGATAATCCCTTCCGTGGTCCGTTGCTGCATCTCCAAGTTTGTCTATGTGCGAAGTCGTGTGTCGATGTCTCTTCAGTGCCTTGTCTGTCCGAAATGCGATTCCACATGTTTCACACTTAACGAGTTTCCTCCCTGCGAAACATAAACGTCCAATTTAATATTGTACCTTGCATGATTTTATTACTTTCAAAAATAATAGTGAGATGGCGCTTAAAATATACAATGCTAGTAATTTGGCATCCTCACGTTTGTGTTTGTTTTCATCCCCGACACTGGGTATCATTGCATCATGATGGTTTTTGTAATGCTCATCGAGTGAAATTTTCAGAGGAAATGTTTCATCGCATACAGGGCAGCTGATCTTTCCATGATCTTGCAAGTGAGTAACATATCTGGAAAGAAGGATAAATCTTGATTATTAGAGACATATTGAGAAATACATAAAAATATTTCCAGGGGAGCACGAGTAATACATAATACAAATTATTACCGACCGCGTACGTAGTATGAGAGGAGGTACTGTTTTCACAGGCGTGAGTCTGTCTGTCCACAGGGGGGGGGGTACCCAGTCCAGCCAGGGGGCGTACCCAGTCCAGCTGGTGGGGGGTACCAGTCCAGCTGGGGGGGGGGGTACCCAGTCCAGACGGAGGGGGACCCAGTCCAGCTGGGAGGGGGGTGAGGGTGTACCAAGCCGGCTTCCCCCCCCAGAAAATCTTTTTTTAAAATTTTTTTTTATCCCCCAGGATAGGTTTGCTATAATGCGGTCGGTATGCCTCTTGCGTTCACGCAGGAGGACTTTCTTGTTTGCATTATATTTGCATTATAAATACTTACGCAAATTTCTTTTCAAAAACTTCCCGACAATATTCACACTTGTATTTTGCACTTGCAATGTGTTCCTTCATGTGATTTTCCAGCTCATCTGTTGTTTCCAAGAATTCTCCACATTTGAAACAAACTTCTTTGCTACCTACAACAGAAATTGCACTAAAACACTTGTAACAATTAATACTGCTGTATGTAGAGCTACTATTAATGCCTTCTCATTCACCTGCATGCTGCTTCAGGTGCTGAAAGTAGGGCGTTTTCTCATTATACGTCTTGTCACATTGCTGGCAGAAATAGGATGTTTCTTTGGTTGATATACCTGTATCACTATTTTGAATGACCAGTTTCTTCCCAACCTGTAACAGTGAAGAGACATGCCAGTGTGGACATTGTATAAGGATTTGAGGCTAAGTTCTGCTTAAAACTAGTGTGTTAAGCTACTATTATTGACAGACAAATATCATGGAAACTGAACACTGTGGCAGCAAATGAAAAAAGATGGCCCCCACAAGAAATCAAAACGTGTAGTTGAACTTACTAATTTTTTGGTAGAATTTGAACTGAAACAGTTGTGATGGAGATATTCAGCTTCGTTTTGGAAAGTTTTCCTGCAAATCTTGCAGCTTACACCTGCTGTGCCATGTTCCAATAAGTGTTTGTGAAAGGGTCGCCCGTGTGTAAATGTCCTTTTGCAAACCTAAAGCAGAGTTAAATTACTTTGTACAAGACTTCATCATCTTCATGCTCTGTAGGAATAAACTATTCAAAACACAATGTAAACTTTAAAACTTTTTCCTAAAGCATACTTTGCAAATATGTCTGATAATTTTTTCATGATGTCTGATGGGGTGCTGACGTATGGGATGTTTGCGTGGTCTTCCTGGACGTCTCTTCAGGGCCTAAAAGATTAAAATAAATTACAGACTCATACATATATTTGCATGATAAACAAGGTGTTTTATCCGAAGTGGAATTGCAACGAAGCAACTCAACAGGTAACCTTGGCTTTGTTTCTGTCAGAAGGAACGGGTTCCTGACCTAAATTGTTCCCATCACCGGAACCATCTGCGTCATTCGACGCATCTTCGGACAAATGGAAATCCTGGTCGATTTGAGAAGCACCTTCAGTTATTGAAGCCTTTTCTTTTGGTGAATTGGAACTCACATCTAACTGCAGATAAACGTATTACATTTCTTGATAAATTTATTCCACATGTAGATCTTAGGTTGAAATAATACATTAAAGTGGTGGTTATGGTCTCTGATAAATTTACCTTTGGAGCTTTTTCAGCTGCTTTGATAACCCAGTTGCCGGGTTGCTTGTATTTTCTCCGTTTCTTTACGGGCGATGCGTCATTAGAGGTACGGCCTTCGTCTTTTTTCAGCTTTCTGAAAGAGAATGTCGCAATGAGAGAATAGTTTTGGAGGATAATTCGTATGCAGAGCTCCAAGTAAAACCGCATTATTATTAACAGCTGACTTGAGATTAGTGGATGCTTGCCTAGTGCTTCGTCTGCCAACATCTGCAGTAATATCATCTTTGTTATCGGTACACTCGTTATGCTCGTCTCCTGTTTTGACTACAATGGAGATTTTCTGTTGACGTTCGATTTTTAACGGATTGTTAGAAGTATTTTGTCGAATAATACCATTACTGGCCGCTCGTAAAAAGAATGTCTTTATTTTCGAGTTTCACACTTGATTTTATTTATTGAAATAATTAATTAGCTAGGTTCTGAACATTTTTTTTCTCGAGAATAACGAAAAGATGTAATGTTTGCTTCCACTTACACGTCTTTAATTATTTGAATGTTACACACGCGATTACTTGGTGCCAAAGACGAAGATGTACTTACATTTCAAGGAACCACCTTTCAAAGACTTCTTTTGTTGCACTGGGTCGATTGTACTCTTTAATTTGGTCTAAAACAGATAAGAAAATAATTTCTTGCGATCTATGCAAGTTCATTAATTTAACAAGACAGCCATTAACATTACGAGACAATACCGACTGCAGCCCCCGACCAGGCCTAGCTGAGCGGTGGGGGGGGGGGGGGGGGTATGGTCAATTGGTTAGGGTACCCTACTGATGATGGATCAAGGATTTCTCAGGGGGACACCAGCCTATAAGTTGATCAATTTTTACCGAAAACTGCATTAGAATGAAGAACGTTTGGCCCGGGGGGTGCGTCCCCTGTACCCCCTAGATCCACCACTACCTACCCCCTCCCCCTCGAGACCAGACCTCACCGGGAGAGGGGGTAGGGTCACTAAGTTAGGGTACCCTACACCCCCCCTGACAGGACCTCGACAAGGACAGGACATACCCTACCCTCCCCCCCCCCTGACAGGACCTCGACAAGGACAGGACATACCCTACCCTCCCCCCCCCCCCCAGACAGGACCTGGATAGGACGTACCCCCACCCCCTGTGGACAGACACGTCTAAAAACATTACGTTCGTGGTGAGTAATTATGCACATGTTTGTGATGTGCATAGAAATAGGTATAACTGATGAATATTTAGTGTGCAAAAATAGGTACCGCACAACATTCAGGACAAGTTTTAACCTTAAAAATTTCGATGTTTTCTTTTTCCGGGCCAACAATCTCCATTTCATTTCGCTTGTCAGTTACTTCGCTGCCTTTGTCCTGTGTGAAACTTCCTGACTCATCTACTACTTTATTTGAATCACTGTCACTCATGTTATCATTGCATTCATCGTCAATAGACCTTTCTGGCTGGTAATCCGTTGTAATATGCGATTTACTCTTCCCTGAGTTACCATTCGTTTCTTTACTGAGGCTTTCTGCGGGTTTACAAGAGTGAATGTGGTCTTTCCAGAAGTGCGACTGAGGCTTAGTTGATAGCATTGATTCAAGGTTTCTGCCAACATTTTGAAATACCGTAAACGCATGTTCCTTGTCCGTATCTGATATCAGCTGTTTGAAGAGATCCACTACAATACCAACCTGGAATGAAACAATGCTTTTAGAACCCAGCTGAGATACGAGATGCTTCATTGTAAAATGTGATTTGCATCGCAAATAGCAGGCCGAGAACACTCAATTCGAAAGGCCCAAACTTGGAGATTTGTGAAAGTGTTATGGAAAGTCAGTGGCGCATCCAGGGTTTCCCATAGCAGGTGCGTCAACCGTATATTTTGTCAGTTTTTCCTTACAAAAGACATCCTTCCAGTAGGAGGCACACCACCCCCGCTTCCCAGTTCCACCAGACTCTCTGTTGCTGACGAGCCATTCCAAATACTGAGGCGACATTTCGAGTTTCCCCTAGAGTTTCCCCTAGAGTTTCCCCCAGAGTTTATAA
>JBCAUG010127787.1:0-21072 GCA_038406175.1 Haplosyllis leylae | reverse complement strand
TTCCCTTAAACTTCATTCCAACACAAATTTCCTAAAAATAAACATCCCAAACAATTACCAAATTCCCCTATTAAAATTATTTAAATTAGTTAAACAGACTCATTATCGTGTATTATTTGATTGAAAAAATTCTCGACCTTCGGTCTCGAATTTTACAATCAAATAATCCACTCTAATTCATCATTTAACTAATACAGCAACAAATACGATTATATCTCCGTCTACAAATATGATTGTGTTCCACATTTGCAGATCTATATTGGCATGGTAGACCTATTTTGTGAAAAACTGCCGTGGAATATGTACCATAGCTTATGTCAATAGGTGGTCCCGCTTACTTACACCTAAAATATGTAACAAATTTACTCAATTTACATTAATTCTTTAAGAACAGACATTGTCCTCAGGTTGAGTGCTTGGATAAAGAACAGTCAAAACTGAAATATATCCAACTTTCGTTTTAAGCATTCAAAGTGCGCTCATAAAAATCGGTCAAGTTTCTATTGACTTAATAATATACAGCATTCAGTCCTTGATGCTGAAGTTCAAAAGAGAGAGGAAGGCAGTTGTGTGATAGTTTTGTACATTATTTGCTCAATTGTGGAAAAGATAGAGTGAGCAGATGCACAAAAAGGCTAAAATGTTTAATTGAAGTTTCACATGAATCTCTGTGTCAAATACCAGGAAGTTCCTGTTCCACGAAGAAGTCATATCGTCAGAGATCAATAACAAATAATTTATCTGACGGATATTGCAAAACAGGTACACAATGGTAGCAGGATTAATACTATGTTTTCAGGGACACACATAAGTACGAAAATGTTTTTACCAAACCATAAAATTCATTTTGTAAAAAGTTGATTTGGTACAGTTTTACAGTGATAAATTTGTGACGATATTGAGCGTGTGGGTTGGTTGGTTTATTTAAGTGCTAAATCAGAGTTTGAAATGTGACTGAGTTAGTTTTAGTTCGGTTTAGGAGGCAGAGATGATGTATGTAACATCTGTGTCGGTTTGCTCTGTGTCCAACACTCCAGTGTCAACATGTCACACCGTGTGCGTTCATTCTTGCTGTATCCGGGATGAATGGATGGACTGGCTAAGAGAAGGAGGACTACCTCCGCGCCCATAAATACTCTCCACCACATGCTGCCCCAGACGGATTCCCTGTCGAGAAAGTTATGTCATAGTTTTGGTAGTCTGTCTACAATTGTGATTTACACAGCGAATTAAAAATGTCTCCATTGCGAAGGAATCACTCTCCTACTCGTGCTTAGTCGATAACTAGTCGATTTTATTGTTTCCTGTGTTCCCGAATGGAAGCATCATCCTCGTGGCATCTCTGGTTACATAATTCACAGGTGTGAATGGACGTTCTTCTCACAAGACCGTGGCCACATCCAGATTAGAGAGCTTAAGCACGACATTGATTCCCAACTCATTTCCTTTATTACATGTTGTAAGGCTCTTGTACAACGATTAAGCCTTGGAGTGCACTTTCTTAGATACTGGAGACTTAGCTGAAAGATCGGGTTTAACAAATAAGGGAATTATAAAATTTATTAGCTGGCTGATCCATTTGATGTCTAAGTTGTGTTGTTAGGTTGGTTTGTGAAGAAACAGAAACTGTCATGGAAATGAGAACAGAAAGTATTCTGAATATGGTGAAATGGTGTAGATCTGGGGAAAGACCAATAGTTCCTTCATTACTCAGTTTCTTCAAAAAAATCCTTTCATGGAAGTGTGTGAAAACTAACTATGAATTTTAAAACCAGAAGAAGAAATAATTAATCATAGAGTACATTTTTTCTTGTCCTATAATTTGACAGGATCTAAGGGTAATGGTCCTCTTTACCCCATGGAGTCAAGAAAGAAAAGTTGGATTGATGACTCTTATCAACCAAAATGATGAACTCAAATATCTACAGAACTCTTTTTTTGCCAGGCTCAAAGACATATGCGAATTGCGGCAAAAGTCCGAAAACGTTTACAAAATCCAATCAATAATGTAACTCCACGAGTCACCAATTATGTCACCAATTATGTTGATCAGAATTTACAGTGGACATTGTAATGACTTGTATGAAAGCTACACACAATAGATATTTAGTGTCCAATCATGAACACACGCACAAATACTGACAATTTGCATTGACAAGGATTCTACATTCACCTCTATTTCTTATTTATCAACTAATGACCTATTGATTTGCGTTTATTGAGAGAGATATATCATAAACTGTGTACGTGTGAGCTTTGATCACAAGATGTAATAATGAGGAACCATAAGTAATTCCCAGGAAATTATTGGTTTTCGGGTGGTGGAAATTAAAGTTTGAAGTTTTATGTTGAGGAAGGAAAAAAAATGGCCTTTTGTAGTTGACAGTTGGCACTGATGGTGGTAGTACAGCTAATTTAGTCAATTGAAGAAACTTTTGTCTTCTCTAGAATACCGGTCTGTGTAACTTTGAACTGTTGTCCAATCACGAAGAAAACTTGGGTTCAAACTGTCAGTAGTGAACGACTCTATTGGATTCAAAACCACAGATGGAGATATTTCTTGTATGAAATTTAAAAGGGAGCAATGTTGAGTTCTAACCATGCCCCTAGACGTAAATATTTACTGCAGAACAACATGATATGTGTTCAGCGTCCAGTTAAAGCCACCACCTGGTACCCGTTTCCCCATGAAGTGATACCTATGGGCAATCAAGATGGACTCTAATGTGTCTGGTTGAGGGAATGTTCTGAGATGGAACCAGATGGTAGATAATGTACCATCAAAAACAATAGTCACATTTAATTGTGGGAAATTAATCACTCTTCTTTAGATTTAGTGGGGAATTAGAAATAAAGAGCCGGTATTTTTGGCTGTTTTGCTGAAGCTATGCAGTTCCTGTTTTCAAATGTTTTTGCTTCAGAAATTCTTTTACTTTAAATTAAGTTTAAAATAAACTGACCAAAGTTATTTTCGAAGAAGAAATAATGAATGTGTAATTCTCCAGTTGTTCTTGCAAAGTTTGAGTATTTTGTTCGGAGGTGATCTAGTATCTTTTTCGGCGGTTATTCTGCGGATGATCCCACTCCCTCCATTTCTCATAGGTAGCAAAACGAACATTGTCGCACTCAGTGTATAAATAGAGCAATTGAAATTGTGTGAACTGGTAAATATATCTACATATTGTCACTTGTTCTGTCAACCAATTGTAAAAATTTCCAAACATCAAACAGAATTTAAAACAGTTTTTGGTTTATTTAAAGACAAACCTCCAAGATACTTCTAAAGACTTAGTGTAATTTGGTTCAGTGAAATAATGAAATAATACTCTTGTTTACTTTGCATGTCAACCATTTAATGTGTACAATTTTGATTACTCTGTAGCTCAAAAGAAAGGACGATTCTTTGATTGTGGCTTTTAGTTTTTACCAAAAACGTGACAATGTCATTGTATTTAACTCACGGACTTTCTGTTATTTGGGGGTTGACAGGAAAATTCTGTTTTGCTTTTGGGAAATTACTTTGCGTGGCAAAAGCTCGAAAACTGACAAGATACAATCAACTCCACGAGTCACCAATTATGTCATATTCTGTTTCCAAATAAATACTGGGTTAAAACTTTTTTCCCTGGGAGTGTATAAAATACTCTTTGTCCTTCAAAACATGCTTCCTGAAATCACTAGTGTTTTCTGTCTGCTTTCCGTCTTGAAAATACACATCCCAAAAGAGTAGGTGATCAGTCAAGAATGCTGTAAAAGAAATAAGCCTGTTTAAAGACTTCGAAGATGAAATTATAAGCAAATAACAAAAAGCTTTTCCAACAGATCCCATTTTGATTAACATACTTTTTATGCTTTTATCGAGTAATACAGTCTTTTATGTTGGTTGAATTGAAGACATATTAAGTAACAGTTGGTGGGAATTCTTAATATCCGGAGACGAAAATGGCAGATTTATACCTTCATATTAGATTACGTTTTTGTCTTTTATTTCGTTTACTTTTATCCTAATTTCTTTTGAATGAAAATCAAAGTGCACTCAGTTTGGTTTTGATTTTAAGGCCTATTCACACTGTACGATTTGCTACTGTGATTTGATTTTGTTTGTAATGGACTGTATAGGAACTGGTGAGGTGGTCGCGGTCACACAGTGTGAACACTTCCAATGAGTTGTGTGCAACCCTTTTGTTGCAATAAGGGGAATCGCTGTCGCAATCAGAAAAAAAACCTCACAGTGAAAATGAGCCTTTAAACTTCACAGAAGGCCAATCTAATTAAAAATGGAATTGGGAAAACCTTAAAGGAGGTTGGAGCGGAAAATAATGACAATTAGTACGCAATCGCAGCCATTACTCTGCAGATATCGTGTGAAAAAAAAATGGTTATTTTCAAGGGTTTTTTCTTTATTTAATGAAGTAGTGGTTGTCTGTCTACGTGACAAGAAAAGCGTTCAGAAATGGTCCACAAAAAGTAAAAATGGAAGTTCTTGTAGCGTATTTCTCGGATTAACATATTAAAACACAAACCAATCTAGTTCTTGAACTAGGATTTTTTATTATTGAAATGTCTTGTACTCCATTTTGAATCACGAAAACGTCTGTATGTTGTGTTTGCAAAGGGCAAAGAGAGGTAGATCGGCGACCACCGAATCTATGTGAGATTCTTTGTACTGACGGGGTTTGCTTATCTCTGAGTGTCAACACAGAGTCACATGGCTTTAAATGCACTTTCTTCTCATATGCTTCGGACGAGACAGATTTTTGAAATAACTAAATGTTCTGACGTTTGAAATAACCCTCCTGAAATCCTCCTGTTGCCTTACTAAGTAATATTACAATTGATTGCACATAGCTGCCAACATTGATTCTTTACGAATAGTAACATCAATGCATTTACTGTGAAATAAATGTTTTCCTGATTTATGATATTAAGCACTGGATATTGATACAGTTTGGTAATTGTGTACGGAAGATACCATTATCAATAATCTTGTATCAGTACAGTTCATAATGTTTATCAGTAGATCTACAATCTGTAACAAATGACATTTGCCGCCACCCACAATGGAGGAGGTTACTTAGTCACTGGTTGCTTCCAAAAAATAATTCATAACACTTTTCTTTTCTTTTACAGTGGTCTTCTCCAGACTTGTGGATTCTTTGCAGAATCATGGGCTACTTGTGGGATACTAAATAATATTTAAACTTTTAATACTGAATTTTCTCATTTCTTAGGCTTTGCACCGTAACCAGAAGGAATGAAAAATACTAACTTTTTCACTCAGCCAAAGATATAAATTAACATAATTCTTTTCGAGCCAAGCAAGACAGAAAGATACATTTATGTTAACAAATATTTCAGTCATATCAGCCAAACATGGCTTTTTTTCAAAAACTGGCAACAGCACGATTATGATTATAATGTCAGTTTGTTGTCAAATAACTATATAATTAATATCTATCACAAGCTGTACAACATACAGATATATGTATAACAACAATTGCTGTATAACAAATAGAATATTATACAAAATCTTGGTTTTTTGCAAAATTATCTTCGGGTATCAGCTGTTCAGATGAATTTATTGATCCCGGCTTCTGGTTTTAATTTTTCATAACAGGTGAACTAAAAATATGAACTTTCCCCAGTGACGGAGACGCGTGCTCTGAATTCTAATTAAATCACATTTACTTAATACGAACCTACCCCCACCCAAAGGGCCTTGTCAATCGAACTAAATGGGATTTGATACATTGTGTCAATAGAAGGTTTCAGAATCCAAAAATGATCTGTAAATAGAGAGAGAGATTAAATGATGAACTATATGTTCCCGGTGTACAGATTTTAAACAGGATGGTCTAACAATAACAAGAATGTAATTGAACTGAATATGACGATCTCTCTTGGCTCCATTTGATAATAACAGTTATGAACTCAGCCATTGCAATCGAGTTTCATTATGACCTGAATCATCAATTAGTATAAGTGCTGTTCAGCATGCGATGATATTCCGAAAGGCGGATTACCTCAAGTGGGAACGGAAAGTTAATTTAGTTCAAACTTAAAGCTGGCCATGAGATACTATGGACTATCATTCACCGTAACCTAAAAGCGAGAAAGACATTTGGTGAGCCAATAAAGAAGATGACACCATGTCCATCGTCTCAGTGACATTTACCCAGGAAGCTCGCAAACCTGTTTGACAAATGTGATCGCATGAAATATAAAAGAGTATTCCTTCTGACTCTTCAAAGCATAATCATGAATTTCTTAATTCGCTGCTCAAGTATGGAAATTAACTAAAGTTCATTAAATGTGTGTGTGAAAAAACAACAAAAGGAAATTCTCTCTTCCAAGTTTCATTTACTTTCAAGGCCTAAAAAATTGAACACCTTTCTCAAGTACAGTCAATTTTGTTGAAGTATTCATTAGTCTTGACATTTGAGTTTTTCACAAATTAACCGAAATTGGCAATAGTGGCATCACAAACTTTACAATGTGAGAACAAGAAATCTAGTGAAAAAATGTTACCCCAGTCAGCATTGAACCTTGGACCTTAGCCATTTGGATCTGAGACTCTGCTCTCTGGGGCATTGAGGCATGTGTTACTTTGGAGATCTATATGAGATTTGCATTTGGTGATGCTCTATTGGTTCTTACTACATTATCTAAATCCAAGATTAAAGTGGTGCAGGAATAAAAGACAATTTAGAGATAGCCCAAGTAACATGTGCCTCAGTGGCTAAAAGGGCAGAGCATCACATCCAAATAGCTTAGGTCCCAGGTTCAATGCTCACTGAGGGAACATTTTATTGCTGGATTTTTGTGTTTTCACAAAGTAAAGCTTCTGATGCCAATATTACCAAGATTGCCAATTTTCTGTGTTTGGGAAAAACTCAAAAGACACATTGATTGCTGCATGTGAGAATCATATGATGCGGTACCAATTTCAATAAATGAACAGAAAGGAGTCAATATGATTTCCTTTTTTTTCGTTCAAATCAGGACAATCTAAGAAGAAAGATTAGGTTTTGTTGGTGACCTATGCAAGAAAGTGACAATTGAAGAAACTCTATGTTTGAGGTTATCTAAATGGGTTTTACGTTCATATTCTCAACTGATAAATACTATGAAACTGTAGAAAATTCTTGTCATTACCAAAACCAGGAAGGAACGATGACATTTGGATTTGTTGAAACGGATAGGGTGTTGAGAAGAAGAGCAATCTTGTAAAGATGATGACTAATGCATCTGAAAAACTGAAATCTAAAATGTCATTGAAGTACACCCCTCGTCCCAGTTTAAACTTGTTCTCATCAAATGTATCTGGGAACGAATGAGAATGGAAATAATCTAAGCTTTACTCAGCACAGACTATCGGATTCCAAATAACATAAGTACAAAGTACCAAACATGCCTCTTGCTATTTACTCAGAATAATTTACATATGGAAAACGCATGTAAACAACCTTAAAAAGTGCAAGTACAGTTATTTACATTCTCAGTTGTCTTCGTGTGTTTTGTGTGGTCATGGTGTGTCCACGGCATTTCCAAGCGCTTTGTATCATTTCATTTTACTTTCACGGTTTCGTGACTGTCAATTCCTACTTCGGTAAAGTCGGGGATTTTTTGGGGGGGAATCTGAGAAAAGCGTAATATGTTCCTGATGTAAAACCAATGCTGTTAAAGTTGAAGCGAAGTCAATCTATCTGAAGTATATACAATGTGTGGTACACATGCATAACTCCGTGTCGTCACAGATACTTCACCTGCAAAAAGACAATGGCACTTCACAGTATACAAAATGCAGTTACTTTACAGTTGAAAAAGTATTTGAATTTTTGCTAAATTCAGTCCTTTAAAGTTGTAAATTAGATAAAACAAGACAGCCCGACCACAAGAGGTGTACCACCACCCGCAGCGTTTCCAGTCTGGGAGGGTACTCCTATCCTGGGGTGGGGGAGAGTGGGGTACCCTATTCTGGCTGGAGGGGGGGGGTACCCCCAGACATGATCAGGGGGTACTCCCAGACTGGACCTAGGACATGACTTTGGACAGGACTAGTGACAGGACTATAGGGTACCCCCCAGACAGGACCTAGGACATGACCAATGACAGGATTAAGGGATAACCCCCTCCCCCCGGTTAGCAGACAAACACCTTCGGATGCAGAAGGTAAAAATTCCTTTCTGCTTTGCCTTAAATAATAACCATTGGCATCATGCTGATGAGGAAGATGATGAAGAAACCAACGGTTGAGAACTTGTGAAAATGGATTTCAAAAGGAAAAGTTATGAATTGAAGTTGTGAATCTCTAGAAATACTAAAAAAGTTTGTTTTCATACGGAAATGGAAGTCTTCAAACACCTTCGCTGTCGTGCCAAAGTACAAACTTAATAAGACATAACATAAACAGTTCCCAGGAAAAATATCCCCTTTCTGGATTATTTCATAACCTGAAAGCAGTACACATGTGTAAAAAGCGGCATTACTTTTAACCGCTGCCCTGAGGTTTGGGAAATGAAAGAGAACTAACGTTGTGTGAAAAACACGAAAATGAACAGTGGCTTTGCTCTCCAACACGACATCGGAACTGTTCATCATAATGAAAAGTGATGTAAGGTGGAAAATCCATAAAGTTGATGAAATGCAAACAAGCGTGTGTTTTGCTCGGTACTGATTGCGCATGTATTCCAGGGCTTAGGTGCAAGAAATATGTACAACAGAGAAAGTTCTATCTTCTTCAACAAAATGATAAAGTGATGTAGAATTGTTTGGTGCATCACCGTGGACCTCCAATCTTAGTTATGCTGGAAACGTGGAAATACGTGCATGCTTTCTTTTTGAAATGTGGAGAAAAATGGATTTGCATACGTGCACGTTTGTTCCTTGTGGTGCTTGGTAACCATTGTCTGACACCGTGACATACCTAGGTGACACAGAAATATGAAAATTGACTGAAAAAGTAAAAATTACTCAGGTCATCAATTAACACGGAGACTCACGAACATCTTAATTACCAGATATAGATCACTGGTCTAATTATTATACACATGGTCCCGTCATGTCATATGTGCATTTCTTGTGTCAAGAATCACCTGAGGCGAGCTCGTTACTTGGTGGATCTTTTCGGGTTGAGTTTGTGTTTGCGTTTGAGGTAGCGTTTGAGTTACGCAAATGTGACAATTGAAAAATTGTCACTTTTTCCTTGTCAGAAAAGTGACGATATAGCTATCATCATTATTCACATTTTTGGCACCAAATATGCTCAATAGTTATGAACGCTAAATTGTCACTTTTGTAAATAGATCTATTTTTGTTTTTTGGTAAAAGTGACGATTTGTCATTCGTCACATTCACATAAATCAAACGTTACCTCAAACGCAAACACAAACTCAGGCTGAACATTCACACGGTACTCGAGTATATTCCTGAACCACGCCTTTTACTTGTGCGTGCGTGCTCCATATCATGTCAAAACAATTCCTTCATTCCTTTGTTTCGTCTTTCTATTTTTGTGTGGATGATGATCTGAAATGACATTAAGGTCTTTGTTTCACAGTTATCTCTTAAAGTAGCAACAAATTATGGTTGCTAAGGTCACGGCCATTGGTAATTGCGATTTTTTCAGATGTTTAGTTGTAAATGTTGAACATCACACAATAAATTGCGACGCCGTTCAGATGTTAATTTCAAACATCATCTGCACAATTGGTTCCCTCGGAGGTGATGCTGAGGACAATTCAGTTCACCATTGTTCGTGTATGAGTAGCAGACAAAGTGTGTATGAGCAGCAAACAACTCCTAATGCGTCATTAGTTTCTTAACATTGAGTGAAACAACGTCTAGTGCAAGAATTGAGAAGAAAATGGTTCATTTGTATCACAAGGACTGGTCAATTGTTTCCCTTATTATTGACAATATGTGACTTTGGCTGAAGAGAACTGCACTCTTTTCGTGTTTTGGTATCCATATTTTTGCTTTTGGAAAAACTCCAACCAACAGTAATTTTCAAATAGCAATATATAAGATAAATAATTTATGGAAAAACACCCGGTTTAAATCAAACGTAATAAATGTTCAGGAATAATTTTAGTTAATATCGTTAGGATCGTCGGTTATGTAAAGAATGATTCAATACAATACCGTACGCAGGTACATACAATCTGTGTATAAGCTATTTCAATGGCGCAGACAAATGTACCCCATGTCCATTCTAAAACCAAAATTGTGATCAAGTGCCAGTGAAAATAATATCAGCCCATTGTTTGAATCAATCTGATGGATTTCAAAGCGATGGGTGATAAAAATGATGACATGATTCCCAAGTGACCATGGAAATATGAACCAGTGTCGATATATTGGAATTTCCAATGATGAAGTAATACGGGTCTCTTGTTGAAGCGATCCCATGAACTCGTTTTTGTCATCTGATCCAAGTCACAATTAGAAATGATAGGGATGTAACCGTCTCAATAACCTCATCAGGGGCGGATCCAGGGTTTTTGTGCGCGTGTGTGACGTAGGGAACCTTCTAGGAAGGGGCGCCAACCCTACATTTTACTAAAATTTCCCAATTAAATTTGAGTAATTTTTCCATTGGAGGGCGGGAGTGCGCTTGTCTACAAAGTTTCTATGTTGATCCACCGCTGCTCCTGACCGCATTCTCATCCACCTGTCAATGACTTATTGGACAATGTGAGAGATGACCAGCAATAAAGAGACGGGAGCAGAGAGGATACAGACAGTAGTAAATCACTGTAAAGAGAATCCCTACACCTGTTACGAACCGCAGTCGTATAGTAAGACGATATATACCTTTTTGCATTGGATGCATTGTCAGGCATTACATGCTGGTCCAATATGGGATCATGATACTACGGTTAGTTAGCACTTAATGCGTAGACCATATGGAGCAATTTTCTTCATTCTGTTTGGCGAATTCAGCATCAAAATTGTGTTATAATGTGACAAATTTAATTTATGGAACGAAGAGACCCAGGCCTGTAGAGATGTTTACTATAAAAAGGTCATACAAATTTCTCATTTCACGTCTTTCAGGGACATTGTTAAAATTATTCACAAAAAGATGGCTTCTAAAAAGCAACTGCTCGGATTTCATGTCTTTGGTCCCTGGAATTAGATCTGTGGTACACTTTAAGTATTTCGTTTAGACTGGGTTATTAACATTTGGCCGATTTCGCCGCCGAACTCAACATTACGATCCTTCATATTTGATCTGCTGTGACTGTCAGTGGACTTGTCGGTTGTTTTTTTTCCAGTCTGAGTACCAAGTGCTTTTGCTGTCATGTATCAAGTTACATGTAGTTTTTCTCAAGCCATGTACGGATTGAATAATTGACTTTTCTTCCTCTGTTATTTTCGTCATCAACTGAAATTTAACCTCCGATGGTATTTATTGATTGAACATTGTCAGACTTGTCGACGACGTGGATGTTGTTTCCACATTGTGATTATGTCAGATACATTTACAGATACATTCTTCGTAAGTCCAAATACTTACTTGATAAAATGTTTCTATTTTATCAAGTCAATTGGTTGAGTTTAACTCAAATTTCCTCGAACATTTATTCGGATTCACAATATTCTTATAACAGGCGTTAATTCAGAAAAAATAATAAAGCGCAATTAAAGAGAATCAACTCTTTTTATTTTTAGAATTTTCGGGTTCAAGAGAAGGGGAAGATTATCGTGTACACAACGAGCATGAGGATTATCCGAGGAACGTACGAGAAGTGTCAGAGGGTGAAGAACATCCTGCAGACCCACATGGTGTGCTTCGAGGAGAAGGACGTCTTCATGAGCAAAGAGAACCAGAGGGAGCTACAGGAGAGACTCGGCATCAACTCGGTGCTTCTGCCGCAAGTCTTCGCGGACGGACAGCATTTAGGGGTAAGTAAATTCTCATTGTAATGGCTATTGGATCCTGTACAGGGGATAGAACGTAAGAACATATTTATGTGATGTCACAGGAGTGCTGGAGGTGGCAATCCTGGTGGCTCGACAACTTTAATCAAGCCTCTCCTGGAGAGAGGCTGGCAACTTCAGCAAAAGGCTTTAAAGAAAAAATTAATCCTCCAACTGAACGGTTGATGGCGGGAGCACAGGTTCCACAGTAGCTCTATGAGACTGAGTTTAGATGTAAAAGACAATGAAAAGGCAGCCAATTCAGTTGAAGTGGCCACAAACCTGAGGAAGAGTTCCCTTTAGCTTTGCCAACTACAAGAGGCAGACATTCGATACATATGTGTCAAATGCCAACTGTCAAGTTCCCCTATTTCAGAGTCACACCTGCTTTTATAGTAAGGGTGATGTCATAATGCAGCTGCACATTGGAACATTCTGGGCTCAGTGGTGGGAAAGCCGCTGATTGGCTAAGCATGCCCCAGTTACAGGAGGCACAGAACATGTCTGAAGGCATCCAGGAACCTTTGTAATGTGCAGTATGACATGCTTTTTGGAATCAAAAGCTCTGCCTGCATTCTAGAGTCGACAAAGGCTCTGTTTGTTGTAAAAGTCTGTCACTTCAAGAGAGACAGAGTTCTGCACTCTACTGGGGAGGCAGACTGACAAGCCCACCTCATGGACTTGTAGTCGACAATGAAAAATGGGGCTGCCTTTCGGTGGCATCACATTTATACCAGACCTGCAGGCTAAATGGTAACATTTTCACTTCAGTTTCCGCAAGTCATTTAGTTAGTTCCATTTGACTGCAAGGGCACACTTTAGTTATTTTAGAATTTTATTTTCATTTTGCCGCTGAGTCGTATGACAAATGACAAAAATGATGTTGCGTTCTTGAACATTCGCAATTGCTGGTATGTATATTTGGCATGACGACAGTATTCTGTGTAAACAAATTCTCACCAATGACTGCAGCTCAAAGTAGACCTACTTATCATAAAAGTGCCTAGGCATTTTCCCGAAGTCCCCCATGCCCCCACAATCACTGTGCTGACTCTAACAAAGTAGTGAATTAAGCTTAAGACCAGGTTAAAGTGAAATTAGAGAATATACTTTCAATGCATGAAATCTGAGCTTCAATCTGGAGTCCAAAAAAAAAAAAAAACTGATCCAGGAAATTATATGTTGATATTCCGCTTGCTGTGTATTGTTTTCCTCATTTATTAATTCAATAACCGTACCCAGATAAAATTGGACCTGTGAGCACGAAATAACAATTGGGTGCTGCCCACGTATTTTTTCTACACACCAGATTGTCATATTATGCACAAATGTGGTGAAATATAAAAATGAAAAATATATTTATAATCATTTGTATGAAATGTAATATATCCTATGACATCAACATTTTTGTTATGGAGATTATGAAAAATAGAAGTGAGAAATAAATGAACACACTTGAATTTCGTTGAGGAGTATAATTTAAAAATGTCTTGGACGCCAAACCGATTAATCTAAAAGTATAATATTTATCATATCTTTGAACATGAACAGTACGAAATGATTAAAATACACAAAGACTGTTTAAAATATACAAAATAATCGAATTTGACATCTGTGAACATTAATTTTAAAATATAATTAAATTTTTGTTAAAAGCATTGTTTGTGAAGATGTAACAAATATTAACATAGGCACTCCTCATGTAGTCATATGCTTCCAAATTGAACACAAATACAGTGTTTATTTGACAGAGCTATGCATACATAGACACATTATCCTCTAACAAAAATGGCAATGATCATGCTACTCTGAAAGAACCTTGAAAACTTTACAACAGAATGCTCTTTAACGATATATTACTTTTTTCCATAAAAGCCACTTAAACCTCCTTTATTTGTTGTTGCCAAAAAAAGAGAAAAACAAAAAAGGCAGCCAATTTTAAACCCCGAGGCACTTACAAAGTACTAATACAGTTTGGAGTTACTGGTCTATTATTTTCAAGCCAAATTGCCATAAAACAAACCCTTATGTTATGTCTCATTGATTTTCACATACCTGGGCTCCATTTAATCAACTTTCCGGTACGTGTTGAGAACTTGGCCATGTTGCAAATTTCTAGATCCAGGAATAGTTCTGGTCACAGGGGACCTTCTCTTTTCAACCTCACACAGAGGCATTGAATCCATGCATCTCATGTCTGATTAAAATTCTTTCCCATAATGGGCATCTGTCTTTAGATTCACATCACACGTGCACCGTGGATCTTTATTTTTGAGAGAAGTATACTCAAGATAAATGGCAGTGATCAAATAGAGTTATAGGGGTTAGCAGGTACGGCACTTATAGATGAATATGAAGACCGTCATGCGCAGACAATAGAACATGCAGGGCTGACGTCACCGGAAGTCCAAAGCAACTTAGTCAATGAACCTGCGAAAACGACAAATATCCACTGAAAATATTCTTGAAAAAAAAATACAGATATATAGCCAGAAGAACAACTGAATATCCACCTCGGTCACAGTATCAAATTAATATCGTGACGTATGTGCTTTTATTATTTGGATCTTTTTGATATTTGTCCTTCTGGTTAAATACCACAGAGCCAATAAAACAAGTTCAATATTCATATAGTTTTATTGTCAACTGGACTGGAGAAAACTGAGTTGATGCATTATTAGTAGTGAAACTCTATTCAATTCCTTTCCAATTACACAAATGCTCTGAATAGGAAAATCCTGTTTAATTATTTTACGAAAATTTAAAATCTTATTGAGGGCAATATGCGTTCCATTGCTATTGATCCAATGGAATTGTATTCCTTTTTTTATTTAAAACTGAATCAACGTCCACTGGGATTTTTGAAAACCTTTATTAATTATTAAGACTTATTATTTCCTAGGAGAACCAATTTGCATGTGTACAACTGTTCTGAAATAGTGTACGACTAAATGTTCATCCGAATAAACAAAGGTATCCTTCCTTCCTTACTTAACATTGACCCTTTTTTGTCCACAAATGTAGATCTACTAAATAATATGTATGTAGATATGAGAGTAATTCATCACTTAATGAGTTAATGGGAGTCATGATTGGATGTGGTTTATAGGAGAGACCATGTCGGGCTGTGATTTATCACATTAACAACATGATTCATATTGTTTCTTTTTATCTATTTTGCTCCCACGTCACGTGCTGTTCATACTGATTGGAACATGTCAGTCTATGGATTACACATCTATAAGTAATTTCACAACAATATAAAAACATTTGATTGAATCATCCAACTGATATGAGGATTCACGGTTTAATAAAGTCGAATTTCAAAATATACAAAAAGTTATGTCTTGACGTATGTAACAAAATGTTATGTGGAATTGCCATCACTGGTTGCCGCCTCATGTTCATGTGATAAATACATGTTACAGCATAAACACAAAATTATTAAACTGACACAGTCACACGGGGTTTTAAATTTGAATTGTTTCTAAGAGATTCGAGGTCGATTTTATTTTAATTTCCCTGCATGTTTATAACTATAAGTTAACAAATTAGATTTAATGAATAAGTAGGCGTAACACCACAGATGAGCCAGAAGTGCCCTGACTTCAAAATTCTGTGTTCGCGCCCGCCCAAAAAAAAATCACAGGTGTCCCATACAAATAAAGACAGAGGTTCCGTCGCCATAAAATATTTGAAGTTGCGTAAAAGATGACGGGGACCAAATGACCAATAGCGGGTGAAACTTACAATCTTATACAAATCTTGGTTCTACCAATTTATTTTTTTTCGACCTATACGTGTACAAGGTATATGATAAGTCACGTAATGTTTGTGTTGCAATAATTGATAGAATGGTTTGGTAAGTACATGTGGATGGGGAAGAAAGATTTATTCAAGTAATAAATTGCAGACCATTGTACAAACTGTCGGATCAAAGCAAATTTCCGTATTACTGTGATTAAAGTCTACCTCAACTGACCTGGACTTAACTCATTAGTAGAGAAAAATTTACTCAAATGAATCTGGTTGACCTATTGATAACATTTGAAATTTTTTTCCGATAATTAAAATCATGGGAAGCAAAACTGAAATTGACTGCAAATTTTCTTTGATGTGTTATGCCTTTGGTGAGAATTATGCTATTTGAAAACTTGTAATGGATTGGCTTTATTCTCACGTGTAGATTGTAAATTTGACAAAGAGGATGAAATGTTTCGGACTGCAGAGCCAACATGTATCTAAAAATCTTTACATTGGACAGGGAATGCTCTCCACGCCTCTTTCAAAGGTTTGAAAATTTTCTATTTTTGTTGTAACCAAAATATTTTCTCTTTTGCAGGGAGCGGATGAACTGGAATTGAAAAACGAAAATGGCGAACTCAGGAAATTATTCACACATTTTAAGGTAAAATTAAAAATTAGTTTCGGTCAACTACACAGTTTCCTAAAATGGAAGAAAAACAACAGATCTCACAATACGTGATTTTTCCTCAAGTTGACGAAATTAGTGTATTTTTTTTATTAGTTGAAGTGTTTACTTTCTGGTTATTTTTCCTGGTAATAAACTTGAGTCGAGTATTGTACACGATATTAATGAGAAGAAATAACAATAACTGTCCATTGCCTGAATTGATCAGGAAATTTATTAGCCATTAAAGTAAGCAGCGAGTGCAAGGATAAAGTCACCTTGGGATATGAGGGGACATTTCGAGAAGTTTTGTAGTTTATGTGCAAATAAAATCAACAAGGGGAAATTAAAAATGAGAACAATGTAAAAACTAGCTTTGCAATCTGCGCTCTTCATCTACGAAATCGGGAAAAGATTGAAGTTGCCGGAGAACCTATTGCTTGAGGGAGATTTGACACTATTTTTTAACACTAACAACAATGCCGTTCGGTGTGCAGATGGGAACGACTTCTTCCAAGTATTCTTACAAAGAATGCCTTTAAATTGAAGAACATAATGGGATTCCTGTTTTGTCTGCCCTGGGATTACATTACTTGCATAATTTGTGGCCTTCATATCATGGACTCCTCAGATTCACCTGTGAGTGCGACACCTGGCGACATCTTGGAGACCAACATGGCAGCCAAGGCCCTTACCCATACACAGGCCACTTCTTTTCTTAACTCTATGTTGTAAAATGAGTTAATAAGAACAGGTTTACTATCTGGTTGCAGAAGGTGTCGAAGCCGTCTTCGTGCAATACGTGTGGAGGGTACCGCTACGTACCGTGCGCCGTGTGTCACGGCAGCAAGAAGTCGTTACGCCGCAACCACTTTACCGAAGAGTTCCAGACGCTGCGCTGCGTCATTTGTGATGAAAACGGACTCGTAAAATGTGATAAATGTAACAGTTCAGAGTCGGACCATAGACACTGATATACGTACACAGCGCATGACCTTAACAACCAATCAATATCTTATACTATTGAAGTTCAATGATGTTGTAAGATAAGAGTTCGCTTTGTTGACCATATTTTTATGTGCGCGAAGCAAAGAGTAATAATACCGACTGTAGAATCGAAATGGATTCTCTTCTCCTGTTGAATTTATTACTTTGTATTTTGTGTTATTCCAGCTTATTTATATGCGCACATAAATCCAAAAATTTGTGTCCAACTCAGTCGAATTACAAAAAATGCTGGCGCATGTTGTTGGAAATATCAGTAAAAATTCTTCCATTATATAGCATTCTACTGTCTACATTCACTATTATAGTGTATTGTATTATGTTTAACCTTTGAAAAGAATAGATTACATGTAATTTTTATTCCTTACATACTGCAGTTGACAATTTTCCCACTTTGCCAAACACAAATTATTTTATGAGATGATCAATATCAAGAAAAAAGATGCCTTTAAACTGTAGTGAACAAGAATGCCTTTCAGTCGAAGGCATACCATCAGCATAACACACAGATTACAAGAACATTTACTATAGATAGAAAATTGATTTCCTTTTATTTGACCTTGATGTTGAGTAGCCTTGACCTTAAATCCCAGACGACCCCGACTGTTAAAGTAAGTACAGTGCTAAAGGTTAGGTCAAATATGGTATTTTTTCATTGGCATTGACCTTGATCCAATGGCCTTGACACTCAAACTTGACCTAGATAAGGTGAAGATGTATTTGTACACTCAAAATGAGGTTCCTAGCTCTAGTGATTCAAAAGTTTTGCCTGAAAAGACAGACAGAAATGGTATTAAAGCGCTACCAACGTGAATTTTTTAATATTCCTGTTTAGATTGTAACGGGACAACAGTACTTCATCCCTGTTCTATTCGATAATATCTTTCTAAAAAATAAATAATCGCATTCATTGGCCAACAGCGTACTATCCAAGAGCTTCAAATGCAGTTTTCCCTTCACTCTTTTGTAAAAATTTTCAAGCTTCTACGACTAGTTGACCATTTAGTAAACTAATTAGGCTTGTTCAAAGCTATGTAAATAAACAACAACAGCAAGACGAAAAATAGAAATATTAAGGTGCGTCCCCATGGCAACCTTCAGGTAACCCTGAACACTTATTCGCATCTGGTGCTAAAATAACGTGCACTGTTAAATGTGTTAAATTATGGCAATCTGTTTTACGATAATTATAACAATTAAGCGACGAGACACGTTGGTTTTGTTTGTTAGTGTCTCAGTAAAAGCAAATTACAAATGCATATGCATCAGCATTGACAATGTACCAAAATAAAGGAATGATTTCAGAATCGGTTAGTTTTTAAGGTGATTTTATTGTTTGTTTATGACTGAATTGAGGAGTATTACTTCTCCTTTCAGAACCTTTGTTTTCTGTGTTTGTACCTATTTATATTCAATAAAACCCAACTCTATTTACAAAAACGTTAAATGTTAGTTGCACGATACGTTAGACGGTTCGTTTACTATTGATGTTTTTGTGAAGTAATAAACGATGTACTAATGTTACTGCAGAGAATGTGGTGTAGATCACTACTTCATGGTTCAATTTACTTTTGTGAAACGTGCAGAGCAAGATGTCGTGTTTGAAAAGTTTCCCTTCATCAAGGATGTTTTTCGTTGGATCAAGCATATAATTTGATGAGCGCTTTAAACCATTAGAGTTTTCCCCAAATGGTTTTCACTGAATTCAGCAAATTCAATGAATCACGACAAATTCCAAAATTGGTCTGGCTACCAAAGGTAGTACCCATGCAGCAATAAGTACATTACCAGTGGTACCTTTACTGCCTCTGGTTTGATGTCCATTGCCACTCACTACAGATACCAAACCAGAGATAATAATGGAAATTTCTTTTTTTACTACTACATGAAGTAATATATCTGTTCTGAGATAGGGCCTGTCTCTGGTAACCATACTACTTTTGGATTTAGTCAAGATTCACTGAATTCAATGAATTCAGCGAAAATCATTTAGAGAAAACTCATATGTTCTGTTTTTTCCCAAGTACCTTGCAGGCTCATCCGTAATGTCTTGTCATTTGATCACAAACTAATTCCTGCAAAATATGGTAATTCGAAAGAACAAAGAAAACTCCAGCTTTATTCGCACGTCAAATTTCCACATGGAATGAATAAATCCAATCCTAAACTCTAAGGTAATGAATGATAGAACCATTGGAAATCACAGTGTTTATTTTTTGATTTTGGAGAACATTTCATATGGAAAGTTATTGATTGAAAGAAATCCAATCCACGTGGGAAACATCTGATTACTGTCTTGCAAGTTTACCGTGCTACATGGGCATAGAGCGGAAACCAGTTAATTTTCTACGAGATGTATTTATTTGTCATATTTATTCTAATACATCTACATTAATACCCTAGGAAAGTCTGCTTTTCCAACATACCTGATGTCAATCCAAAAGAAGATAGAATATTTGTGTTTTGCCCATATTCGGGCTGTGGTCATCTTGTGATTGTTCATGTGGAAAGCCAATTCATTCAGTACTATCCAAGGCGCATGTATTGCATTTTATTGCTTTCCAGATCTGAATCTGTATTGAGAATTACACAGCGAACATGCTTCAGATCTATGAGTGTACTGTGTATGCTTTTCTATGATAAATAAATTATTTCAATGAAAACATTCACAATTTTTGTGTTCAAAAGCGCCATTCCGAGTTAAATATAAAGTTCCATTAAATTGACTACAAACCATTGTGCAGAATATTTGCGGATTTTCCGCAAGATGTAGCCCCCCACTATTGATAACTAATCAAGATTTGAAACACTTTTTCAAACAAATTTTCACGCCTAAAAATGACTGCTGTGTTATGACAGATGGCGCTATCTTCTTGTCTCGGAATAGCAACGTTGCCGATGAAGGTCTCTCCTCATCGTTTCGAAGGTGGATTATCTCCGCTACGCTACAATTCGAGTTTTTCCGCTTTGTGCCAATTCGGACAGATCATAACGGGGAACAGATTGACCAGTTTTTTTTCTCAATTGCCAGCAATGTTCGTAGATCTATATCAGGTAGATTTGTCTTTCAATTTATGTTGGGGTGTCTTTTGCCAATGTGAGATATCAATTTGTTGATATTTTGTAGTTCAGGTTTAAAAGGCTAAGTATTAACTCCCATCGGCGGATCCGAAGAGGGCGCCAAGCACGCGCGTCCTGCTCTCGGTCGATGTATTTTCATTCAGTTTTTGGGAAAAATTGGCCAAAACAATAGCTTGGCGCCCCCACCTTTAGGGTTGGCACCCTCTTCTGGAATATCCCGAGTCCGCTAAATGCCTTCTACCAAGTGACTATGATGTTAGGTGAAGGAAATAAGTGGCCACCAGAAATGTCAACTTTGTGTAAGTTATTTGGAAAAAAAAGATGATTGAGTACTGGGGATCATCTTTAAGCCGACTCTGGCAATGTACCTTTTGACTGTTCATTATTAGAAATTAGAACAATGAATGTGAAGAATAGTTTCTGAAGTCTTTATTGTGTTGATATGGAAAAGAAACTTCTACAGATCAACGTGAACACTAATACACTTTCTTATTGTGAAAATGAAATCTGGGAATTGTTGCTAAATTTCCCAGTTTTCCACCGGGAATATGGGAGTTGAGGTGAAAATTTTGTGGGAATATGGGAATTTTGCGGGAAAATGGTACTGATTTGTGGGAAAATGTGAATAATTTTGTGTGGAAATATGGGAT
>JBCAUG010127676.1:0-21074 GCA_038406175.1 Haplosyllis leylae | reverse complement strand
GGTATGGGGCATGCTGAACCTGAAGCAGAGAAACAATGACAATCTAACAGCTCTGGTTTCAGTTCTCTGAGAGGGGTATGGGGCATGCTGAACCTGAAGCAGAGAAACAATGACAATCTAACAGCTCTGGTTTCAGTTCTCTGAGAGGGGTATGGGGCATGCTGAACCTGAAGCAGAGAAACAATGACAATCTAACAGCTCTGGTTTCAGTTCTCTGAGAGGGGTGTGAGGCATGCTGAACCTGAAGCAGAGAAACAATGACAATTTAATTAACAGTTCAGTTCTCTGACTCCCTGCAGGAACATCGAAAGAATCTGATAAAAATGAATGTATCAAACATTTATAACAGGCGAGTATAATTTTCACATTTTGAAGTGTTCATAGAAATCAGCAACATTTAAACATGACAGCATATTCTGACCTTAATCAGGAGATCTGATTAATGGAGAAACTTTTCCAGATTTGTTATTGCTGGCTTATTAAAGTCAGTATAGTGGTTGAGTCAGGGGATTTTAACATCTTGGGACAGAGTGGACAGGAGCCTTTGGCAGTTTTATGATGAATAGTCCCACTATAGAATGTGGTCATTGGTTGGAATTTGTTTACACAGAATGCTGCCATGCTAGCATTATAGATCTATTTGCACATGCCAGCAGTTGTGTTGATAACGCAATATCATTTTTGGACATATGTGATTATTCAGTGTAAAAAAAATGAATTTTAACAAGAATTGTTTTCTCTATGAAGTATTTTGAAATTTTGAAAGAGCTCTCCATCAGTTTGATCTCCCTATTGTGAGACCCAAACAGAAATCTTTGATACTGCCATTTTTGACAGATTTTTTGATGTTCCTGCAGAGTGTCTGAGAGGGGTGTTAGGCATGCTAAACAAAAAGCAGAGAAACAATGAAAATCTAATTGACATTTCCAACTTGAGTTCTCAAAGAGGGATGTGAGGCATGATGAACCTGAAGTAAATAAACAATTGATTTTTCCGTAATCGGCTTGAGATTTTATAGATTCTGAAGATTCTAAAGAATCATGAGAGAACTAAAAAATCCAGCAGCAAAATGTCCTGCATGCTACTGCCTGAGCTGATTTCCCTATTTGTGGAAAGTCTCAGCCATTTAGATCCTTCTGTAGTCATACTCTATTGATTCCAAAAATGATGGAGAGAGATTTCAAGAATCAATAGACCATGACTACATAAGGATCTAAATGATGGAGACTTCCAACGGGTAGGGGAATCAGCTCAGGCAGTAGCATGAGGACATGAAAGTCAGAGGATTTAATTCCCACTGGGGGTAAAATTTTTGCTACTGGATTTGTTTAATTCTTTCATGATTCTGTATCTAAAGCCAATTACGGAAATACTTGAATAACAGCTTTGGCTTCAGTTCTCTGAGAGTTGTTTAAGGAATGCTGAACCTGGGGAACATGAGGAGCTGATAGCAATATCTGATTGAAAATATAAATTACGAGGTTAAAAGATTTCTTGTGAAAGGTCATGGTGGAGCATTTACATTTAAGCAACACTGACCTGAGTTTCTTCAATAACAGGTCAGTATCCTTGGTGACATCTATGTAAGTGTAGGTTTTCATGTAGGTCCTCAGCTCCTGGGTTACCTCATGAGGCTCCAGCTTATCCTTGAGGATCATGATAATAAGGTTCTTTCTTCCACCCACAGCCTCACAGTCTGCTATCGCGAACTCTTCCATACCCCACTTGGAGTGAATGAAGTTCCTAAGAAGAACATGTCCATTCTGTATAAAAACCTGGACTAAATCACTGACCACACTATTCACAAATCTAATGGCTTTACTGTTGTGACCTGCACAATTCCCATCGAACAGAGCAACATCTTCTGAAATTCATTCTAGCTGGTCACAGAGTGCTTCCCTTGGCTTTGTAATATCTGGTTTTTACGTGAAGCATACTAATAAAAGTTAGAAACAGCATTTGGTAAGTTTAACTAAGAATTTCATGCATGTAGATCATTTCTGGCTGGGATGGATATCATGTAAGGGGATTGCTGCAATAAACCTTGGGAAGTGGTAAGCTTGATACCTTGATATAATGAATATGACTCTCCTGCTCTTATCAATGCTGTCGGTGATGTTAGCGCGAATGGTTCTGCCGGCCATCCAGTCTCTCCGGTGAATGACCAAGCGAAAACCATGCTCCTTCTCCAGGTCAAACCGCCGGCTCCTCCGCTTCTTGTGCCGCATGAAGACTTCCGACACCCACCGAGTGTCCTTGTGACTGAAAAACCAATTGTCAATGAAACTTCTTTATATTAAGAAAAAATATCTAAACTAATGGTTTTCCTCTCATGTCTGGTATGAAGACAGACATCTATTTTTGATAGCGTGTTTAATGTTATATCTTGAGTTATAATGAAAGTAATAGTCTTTGATATTGTAGTATTTTCAGACCCCTGGTTTCCAGTAACCAGTCTTTTTTGTAGGGAAGGGGTGAAAAGTTGTTCTTACCTATAACAGAAGAAAGCATCATACTCAATATTTTCCAGCTGTTCACTCTTATCGTCTGCAGGGATGGTATCCAATTTGAAGTAATAATACATCAAAAACCGACCCCTTCTTGAATACAAGCTTACAAAGACTACAATGGCAATGATGACAGAACCAGTTCCAACACTGAGTCCAACTATTAGTTTTTGTTGAAAAGTCCAGGCATGTGGATAACATCCCATATCTACTTCATTCAACTGGTATATTGATTTCCCGAGCATTGTTCCGCTGTAACATTTGAGTTGAGGGTAATGTGCCACCACATGCTGCTTGTAAATTCCAGTTGTGAAGTTGTTGATCCAGTCAATCATCCAAGTCATGTCACAGTCACAATGAATTGGGTTGCCACGTAACCAAAGTGTTTCCAAATTTGTGAGTTCTTGAGCTTCCGGTGGTAGACTTTTCAGGTCATTGTCAGACAAATCCAATGTTTTCAAGGTTTTACTTTGTGATAGATTCCTTAGAAATGAAGAAGTAATGAAGGATATCCTGTTTCCTTTAAAATTTAAGAAGCGAACTGTCTTAAAATAAGAACGGGAACTATTCAGACTTTTTATGTTGTTGTTCTGAAGGTTCAGATAATCAGTGAAATTAGGAACTTGTGGGGGTAAGTTCTTCAAGTTTAAAGAGGAACAGTTCTGGATATTGTCCTTTGTGGCTATGTTGTAGAAACAAAGGCAGGCATTTTGAGTTCCACAACCCATCGTTTCAACTAAAAGTAAGAAAATAACAGAATAGAAAACAAATGTTCGTAGTGCTAGGATTCAAAACTATCCCAAATAGAAATTCAGTCAGAACTCTTGTAACCTTAATTCATTAATTTTTCACTCCAATTTTCGATTAAAATAATCTGAAATTAGGAAACCTCATTGAATACAAAGGTTAGGATTAGGTTTAATTTTGATGGCTAAATACCTTGTACTAAAATAGAAAAGTTAGCATAGTCATAGCATAGTCAATGTCTGGATAAGTTATGAGTAATTTCCGTTTAAAATATATCTATGATTAATTTAGTTTACCCGTAGCATATGAAACATTTCCGAAACTAATTTTTCATTCTGCAAGATCCAGTGGTCTTTTTTTGAAACCTACCTGCGGCATAAGGAGAATCGGGTACGAAGATAAAGTCTTCAAACATATCAGCCTCTGAATAGTTGCTCGGTCTATCGATGTAGACTGAGTCCAATTCCAGAAGAAACAACTTCGTTCTGACATTGCCATAACTGATAAACCGCTGTGGAAAAGTTGAGAAATATTGGAAAAATCTGCACCTGAAGATCCGCAGATTGCGCACATTCCGCAGGAAACTGAATCCACCGAAAAAAGGTTTATAAAATATGGATCTCTGAATAATAACATCATAAGTGTTTGTAAAGTTAAATTGATCATTGTTATTGTCTTCAAAATGACAGTTATCTATGAGCAGGGAGGTTGATGACCACACATCGAAAATAACAATCTGTGAATTATAAATGAACTTGGTACTTGAAAATTCAACCATTTCTGAGTTATGGATTGAGATAAATTTCCGATCCTTCATTAACCATGGATTTGTATTGTGGTTGTTACTGATAACAGTGTTCATTACTCTAACCGTACTGTTCGACACCAACATAAACAAAGCACCTTCCATATAGTGGCTATCAAAATTACAGTTGTTCATTTCTATGGCTGTGTTGTTAACAATGAGCATTGACTTTTCATCAAAATAGTTAAAAAAGTCATTTTCGAAGAATGTGACATTTGTAATTGTGACATCAGTAGTCCCATTCAGCAGTATGTTGTTGTTTATGTTATTTTTAACATAAAAACAGTTAATCATTGTGAATGACATATTTTCTACGACAATGAACGGCCGATCAACCTCGATTACATTTCCAGTGATAACAGAGTCCACTATCTCCAAGTATGTAGAATCTGTTACATCTGTGAATGAAAAGTCAACTGATTGGAATGAACTGCCAAGATAAATTGATCTTTCAGGCCACTTATGGTGCAGTTATTGAAAATGGCTTGACCAGCCAGTACCACACCAGCATGAGTGTGGAATGAACAGTTGATAAATTCGACTCGGTCTGTTCTCTCAATAGATTCAAATGCCAAATTCCCAATACTGAATGATGTGTCCATCACGATCAAATTGGACCAATTTAGGGTGACGAGGAAAACTTTAGCATTGGCAGAAAACTGGGATCCAACTACGGTAGTCTCAGAATTATTCGACATTAAACAGCAATATTTTCTACCGTAGAACCTGGTATCCGTGACATCAAGTTTAACATGATGAGCTTCTATCGCTTTCTCTACCGTTTCACTGAACGTACATTTGTCCACAACCAAAAAACAATATTCCGAAAAAACTGTGGATGACAGGTATCCAGAAAGGTAAGTAACACTGGAAAATTTGGAGTTTATTATCTTTGCATCTGTTTCAACAAAAGACAAGGCGTCACCCAAATAGGCAGAGTTTTCCGTGAAACGACACAGCTGTAGCATAACAGTACCAGTAAGCTTTTTTGTATGTATAACACCACCATATTTCTCAGCATGATTTCCAATAAGATTAGTTCTACTGACAAAAACATCAATGGCTGACTCCTCAAGATAAATTACACCACCACTGATCTCTGCCCTATTGTAAGCAAAATGACTCTCATGAATACCACAGAAAGAGCACTTTGAACTTCTTCGGTCAACACCAAAGCCACTGTCGTCAAAACCAGTTTCTAATTTGGTGTAGTTCTTGTTATTTTCAATGTTTTGACCAGGTTCAAAGTTCTGGTATATGACTCCTCCATTCACTGCTGTGTTGTTTAGAACTGAAGATCCTCTAATGATGACTGACACATTGTGATTCAGCAAGATGCAAGATCCCCAGGAAGCCATGTTACCAAAGAACACACTGCGAGAAATATACAGGGTACTGTTTAACTTCATAAAGATGATTGAAGATGGCCATGAAACATTTCCATTGTTTTCAAAATTCGATCTTTGCACAAAGAGATCACTTCCATTTTGGATTTGTATCAATCCATCTGGAGCCTTATTATTGGAGCAGTTTACACCAACCATGTGTATCCTACTGCCCACTGCTCTCAGTAACGCTGGATCCATGTTCGCCTCACCCACACCTTCTCCAAGGTGTTGAAAGGAGGAGTTTCTGATATTGAGGGTACAACCCATAACATTCAATAGAGTTTTGTTAAACATCACAGTGTTGCCATCCACTGTACAATCAGACACCTGGATGTTGTAATTACCTCTGACATTCAAGTGTCCAAATGTACTGTTTATGATATGAATCACTCTCATGTAAACTTGAATACTGAATTGTTCCTTAAGAAACAAGTTCATATTGATTAAATTGGAGTCAACAATAAAAAGGTTAAGATCTTGAATTGTCCAAGTGGTCATTGGCAGAGAGACGCCCCTGAAGCTCACCGAAACGTCCTCTGCACTGCCACCTGGTGGTTGTGACATCATCACAGGCATCTCCATCATCCATGCGTGTTTTATCTGAAGATACATAAATTATATACGTTACAGTTCAGGGACACTTTTTGACCATTAAATGTTGTTTAAAATTATTTTTTCAGTGACTTACTAAAATATTTGCGTCAACAGTTAGACTGGTGTCTGTGACCACGGAGAGTCTACGGCTTGTCTTGTATGAAGTATTGTAAAACAGCCCCAGTAAACAGTCAAGTGTTTTACACGAGGTAGAAAGACTTTTCCCACAGTTTTTATTGTCGTGTCCATTTTCAGACAAATACCAAGGAACATCTAAAATTTGTGAAAAGTAACAAGAAATATTCAATAGTAATAGTTCAATTAGGTGAATTTTCCAATTAAAAATAGGAAGGACTCAGTTTGCGGAAAAAACGAAAGGTCCTTGCAACGAATAGCAGATCTGGAACTTTTTGTTTGGGGTACCAATAGCAGTGGCGGCGGATCCATTGATTTTCCAGATGAGCAGAGAGGGAGAGGGCGACACCCTATTATTTGTCCAAATGTTCCCCGAAAAGTGTGCGGAAATGAAAGGAATTGGAATTTGAGGGGGGCAAACCAATGAATTAAGGGAAATTTAGTCAACTTCATTTGTGAAGCGAAGTCAATGTCGAAGTAGGTTGTCCTAATTGAGATAACATGTTCACGTAAGTTTGTGCAATGACCCGAAACCGTGCTTTCCAAGTTGGCTACTTTTCCCTATATTCATGGAGTCGATCCGTCAATGGCCACCCCGTAGGATCCACCGATGTGTAGGAAGCGCACAAAAATTCTGAAGTGCTGTACTAACACAAATTAAAACACGACGATACAGAATGCAATACTTGGGACTATATTGTAAGAGAAAGAAAAGAGAGTAACATAGATAACTTAGAATTTCAGCCGTCGTTGTCAAAAGAGCTCAGCATATTAAACCGAAACACAGTCGTTCATACATTGATAAGAGAAGTGGAGGAAATGGACTTCTATTTTTAAATAAGAATGTTGACATTAACACTTGTCATCTGAGTAAATAGACTAAGATAAGCATCATACTTTTTTTTCTTCAAGATGCCTTTCGCGCCAACTAACTCACAGTAGACAGCTGTTTTAACTGTTTTTATCTTGACACTATTTTGACATTTTTAAGACATGTTCACACCGAGAGAAAACGAAAGCGAAAGAAAAAATCTTTTTTCTGTGTTCTCTTTTCGTTGTTCTTTGATCTTTGTTACTTTGAATATATTTGAATATATGAATAGGCGCTTAAGGTCTGTTCACAACGAACTATTCCGTCACAGTTACCGTATTTATGATGTATGGCTCCTCTGATCTCTTCGACGGACACCGTGACTGGTAGAATGAGTTGTTCACCCATAACTTTACGTCAACGATGATGTAATCTCTCGGTGTGGATCAACCTTTATAGACGTTACACATTGTTGCATGCTACTACTACTCACATGGATGCAATTGAAGTTTAAAAAAGGATTGTAATGATTTTGTTGGGACCAATCAGATACACAAACCTTCGGGTCCATATTGATCAGTTCCTTCCGGTCCGATTTGACTGGTTCCTTCAGTCAGAGCTACACAGCTTGTAATGTAGATATTCATCATCAGCAGAACAATGAATAAGTGCAATGTCAGTAAATCCCACATTTTGCAGGAAAGCATGTTACGAAAGCATGTTCGGTTCGGAATGCTACGATGATTTTTGTGAAATGCTCTGCCCTTATCAACTTGTTTGACTTTATCCCTTGAGGGTTTCTAACTGAATGTTTACTCAGATAAATCTAATCGCAATTACCAAATACAATTTAATATCTGGAACGCAGACTTCAGACACTTCAAAAAAGTAGTACGCAACATGCAACATGATATACAGGAACCAAGTTGCACATAACATATCTAGAACTGAAGGATTGTACTTTCTCTTTTATTGGTGGCTCACTACACTCACCTTATTGGTTGTGTCGAGGTGCCCTTAACATCCTGGGAAGATTTTAAGGGCCTTTGGCAGTTTTATGACAAGTAGGCCTACTTTAAGCTGGATTCATTATTTGGAATTTGTTTACACAGAATGCTGCCATGATATCATGACGTCATTGAATGAGCCACCAATTTGGTCAAGGACACAACGTCATTTTATTTCATTCTCAACTGTGTTTTGCAGAAGGGTAGGGATAGGACGAATGAGAGGGGCGGGTAGAGTAGTTGAGCATGGAGCTTGAACATCTGTCAGGCATGATTTGATGATCAATGCCTTCATTCCTGTGATATCTGACAATGATTTTACACCGTGGCTCAACGCAGAAATACATACACGGAAGCTTAAATGTAGGGGGTTGTGAGAGCATTAATTCAGCTTGTCTTATTTTTTTGTTCTTGTTTGGCTGTTGAAATGCTCCTAGTGAATTTTATTCCTTTTCGTGGTAAACTTTGCAGTTGACTGCTTCATGTTGTAGCTCTAAAACAGTCTCCGCAAATATATTGAAAGGAAACATATTGTGAGAGAAAAGGGAATACAAACTTTCGTGAATAACCCTTGGTTCTGAGTCAAAGGAAAGGTGAATAAACAGGGTACTTCTATAAAAGTGCAAATAGAGTCACAGAATTGTGACTGACAGCAGACTCCAATGTCCCCGTGGTATTAGAGTGTTTTTATTTCACCAGACAAAAGATTACCAGAAATTAAATTATGATGTTCGGTACTGAACATCTTGGACAGTTAAAAAAACGGTGGAACGTATTGATAAGATTACAAGCTTTTCTGTAATCAGTGCTGCAGCGTTTACTTCATTTCATCACTGAGATGCAAGTTCGTAACACGTTTCTCCGTAAAATGTGGCGTTTACCGACATTGTGCATGTCTATAGTGCTCTTCACAAATTATATTACTCTAATAGAAGGAATTCCTCCAAAACAAGGTTGGTAATTCAGTTTTCTTTGAAAAATTCATATTTGTCAGATTTCCTTATCGTGAAAAATCAGAATGTAATGGCTTTTGTCCCTGCACCACTTCAATCTTGGAATTAGATATTTAGTTAGCATCAATGGAGCATGACAAGGTACAGATCTTCCAGTTAACACATGCCTCAATAGCTTAGAGAGGAGACCATCAGATTCAAATGACTAAGATCCCAGGTTCAATGCTCACAGGGGTAACATTTTGTTGCTAGATGTTTTCACGTAGTAAAGCCTGAGATGTCAATATTGCTATTATTGCCAATTTTGGTTATTTTGTAAAAAAAATGGAAGAAATGGTGCCACATGAATGAATGGATCGGTGGTGGAACTACAACCCAATGATTGTTGGATCACAGTTTTTGTTACTGGACCTTTCTTGAAAGCCTTTAATATCAGTACTGTTCAACACTGACTACTTCGTCAGATTTACAAAACGTTGACAGTAACATAGTATTTTCCGATTATCTTATTTACGTACATGTAGTTCTTTAGTCTATGAAGTGTAAAAGTCAATACTCAGATTTGTTGAAGTACATCCTGTCTTATCAGTGCGTACTTTTTAGTCTAATCGCTCATAATGTTATGTATTCTTTCCCTTTACATTCCCAACTGTCACTACCGTCAAGTCAAAATTCCAAAACCCCACTTGGGGGAGGTTCTAACTAAGTGATCTAAGTCCAAGATTTAAGTAGTACAGTAAGAAAAGACAATTTAAAGACCTCAATAGCCTCATGCCTCAATAGCCAATTTTCTGTGTTTGTGAAAACAGTGTTTTCGATCTGGCCGTGGTAGCAGGGAACATTTGGTCGCTGAACAATGTTGAACCTGAGTTACATCTGACATCTTGACATGCCATTTATTTTTTTAACTTAACTTTGATAAATTTAGGGTTTACCTGGTATCTGTCGGGTAATGGACACGACAACACAAATTGTGGAAAGAGTCTCTCTTCCCAGTGTAAAACATTCGACTGGTTGTTGGGGCTATTTTACAATACTTCGTACAAGTCCAGCCGAATACTCTCGGTGATCACAGACACCAGTCTAATTGTGGACGCAAATCTTTTGGTAAGTTTCCGACCAATAATCATCTGAGGATAGAATTTCATTTATGCACATACCAAGAGTTAATTTATCAAGTTTAATCATATTTAATCTCAGATGAAACACACCTGGATGAGGCAGATGCCCGTTATGTTGTCACAACCACCAGGTGGCAGTGAAGACGACATTTCTGTGAACTTCCGGGGCGTCACTCTGTCACAGACCAGTTGGACAATACATGTATTCAACGTGTTCATTAATAATTCTGAAATACATAACGCCAGGTTCTTCATTGCACAAAACATAGGTTTTCAAAAATATGGGAGAGAGATTAGAATTATAAACAGTACATTTAGACACATGGATGTCAGAGGTAATTACAACATCCAGGTGTCTGATTGTACAGTGAATGACAACACTGTGACATCGAACTCGACTCTATTTCATATTGTGGGTGGTACCCTCAGTATCAGTAACTCATCCTTCCTGCATTTGGGTGAAGCCAACATAGGTCCGGGGTTACTGAGGGCTATGGGCTGCATGATACATATGGTGGGTGTAAACTGTTCCAACAACAAGGGTCTAGGCGGACTGATACAAATCCAAAACGGAAGCGAACTATATGTGCGAAATTCCACTTTTGAAAACAATGGAAATGTTTCATCACCATCTTCTGTCATCTCTGTACAATTCGACAGTTCCCTGTATATTTCTCACAGTCTGTTCTCTGGTAATGCGGCTTCCTATGGTTCTTGTTTGTGGCTGCGTCACAATGTGTCCGTCACCATCAATCAGTCCACGTTTATTAACAATACAGCAATAAACGGAGGAGTTATATACCGGAACTTTAAACTTGATGATTTCTCACAGAATTCGATCAAAAGCAGCAAAACTGAAAAACAGAACAACCCAAGTCCTGGCAACAGCAAATTCCTGGGTAATGGAGGAAGACAACAGTCCTTCTGTGCTATTTATGAGAGTTATTTTATTGATAACAAAGCAAACCACAGTGGTGGAGTTATTCATCTTTCCGGAACATTCATTGATTTGTCTGTGAAGAATTGCAATTTTACTGAAAACAAAGCCGATTATTCTGGTGGCGCCATCTACTGTGAGAATGTCACCGGAACTGTGGCAATACAGCAGTGTCTGTTCTTGAATAACTCTGCTGTTTCCGCTGGTGACTCAGTTTCTCTCATTGGAACAGAATCTCAGTTAAAGGACTGCGACTTTTTTGGCGATTCTTCCTTTCCCTATCTCAGTTATAGCTCTTCCACAATTGACTTTCAATATGGTACTTCGGCTATAAATAACTGTACATTCCATGAACATGCCAGAACATCAGTAGGTGCTTATGGTTCCAGACTTACCATTACAGATAGCAGGTGGTACGGCTGTAAAGGATACTGTTTGAGTTGGGGTAATTGCGAGGTTACAATAGTCGGGTCCCAGTTTGCTGCTTTCGCTGAAATATTCCTCTTCACGATAAATTGGTCTAATTTAACCGTGATAGACTCATCTTTCACAAACGGACACCTGGTATTCGTTTCTCATGTGGGGACTGATATAGTTAAATTCATCAGTTGTTCATTTGACACCTTTTCAGGATTTAAATTGATTGGCAAATCCCTTTTCAGAAACTGCACCATAAGCAACCTGAAAGAGCAGTTTATCTGGGCAATCCATTCTCACCAATTAAATAACCCCCCTTTCGAAGATCCCACTGGTTCTGCTCAATTGGAGATAGTGGACTGCACTATCACTGGGAATAGAGTCTCTGACGAACAACCCTTTATTTACATTGGGAATGTCTCATTCTCCATAATGAACTGTTTTTACACCGGAAATGACGTCAAGAACCACATAGTACTTAACGGCACAACTGCCGTCACATTTGCTAACGTAACCTTCTTTAACAACTCACTTGGCGACAATGATGATCCTGGAACTGAAAAGTCTCTTCTGACCACCAACAACACAGACGTAGAAATTAGACATTGTCGTTTTGAAAGCAACAATCTGCAGCACGGTTCTTTAATGTTTGTGATCTTAGTTAGAGTGATGAGAGTGATTGACACCATTATGATTAACAACTACGATAATAAATCAAAAATGACAGATCGGAAAATGATCTCAATCCATGAAACCACAACAGTGGAGTTTTTAAGCAGTAAGATTATCAACAATACGGAGATGGATACCCTAGCGATGTGGTCATCTGACTTATTTATCATAGATAACTGTTCGTTTGAGAACAACGTGGGCGAAGAGTTCCACATCTGGAACGTTTATGACGTTATTCTTCAGGGATCAACGTTTTATAAACTTGACGTTGGATCGTCCAGCTATCTTTACGATGTGCACAATCTCCGCATCTTCAGGTGTACGTTCACATATTTCCGACAGCTCTATTTTGATGACGGGAGGAATGTGAAAACCAAGTTATTCATTCTGGAATCATTGTTCCACCTGAAGACCTTGTCAGGTGAGATCATTACCAGATGGAGTGAGTCAGAGGACCTGTCTTTTGATTTCGAAGACTTCACCATTCTCATGAGGGAATCTCCGTACGCCTCAGGTTGGTGCCAAAACTATTATTTAGTGAGAAGTTAAATGATCCCAAAACGAGTTTTCATAGACACACTTGTGAAATGAAGAACCGACAGACAAACTGAAAGCGTTACCTTTCCGCAATCTTTGGATGTGGGCAATAGTAAATTATCCATTTACAGGTGCTAATCTAGGACTTGACCAAGTTCTGTGAATTGATGAGGTGGGGAAGGGGTGAGTGACACACGATGGTGCGAAGCTTGTCCGACCACTCATCTTGAATCCTGCAACACAATTCAGATCTTTACTTGTGCCTGTCTAATGCTAACTCCGTGATCGTACATTTCTTTCTTTTTAGTTGAAGCGGTGAACTGTGAAACAGGCGATGAACATTCATGTTTTTGTTTCTACGATGTGACCTCAAGGAAAAATGTCCAGAATTGTTCCTCTTCAAACTTGCACCACCTTCCCTCATATGTTCCCAATTTTACTGATTGGATGATCTTCGAAAATAACAATGTCAAAAAGCTAGATAGTTTACACACAAACCTCAGAAAAACCAGTTATTTAAGTTTTAAAGGAAACAAAATCTCCTCCATTACTACTTCATTTGTGGGGGATTTGTCGGAAAGCCAAAATCTAAAGTGGTTAGATTTGTCTGACAATGGCCTGAAAAGCCTTCCATCGGAAGTTCAAGAACTGACCAATCTGGAAAAGGTTTGGTTGGGTGGCAACCCTATTCATTGTGACTGTGAGATGACATGGATGATTGACTGGATCAACAATTTCAAAGAAACAACTTCTGGAGAACATCCAATGGATCTTGATCAAGTGAAATGTCACAGTGGAAAAATGTCCAGGAAACCCATCTACCTGTTGAACAAGGTGGACATGGGATGCTATCCACATATCTGGACTATACAACAAAAACTTATAGTTGGACTCAGTGTTGGAACTGGTGCTGTCATCATAGCCATAGTAGTATCTGTTAGCTTGTATTCAAAAAGGGCTCGGTTTTGTATGTATTATTACTTAAAGATGGATACAATTCCTGAGGATGATAAGAATGAAGAGCTGAAGGACATAGAGTATGATGCCTTCTTCTGTTACAGGTTGGTTATAACAACTTTTTACCCCTGGAAACAAAAGTGGTTGTTTAGAACCAAGAGTCAAAAATAAAATATTATAAAATGTTTTTACTTACTGTGATCAACGTAAGTGACATACATCAGATTTCGTTCCAGGACCACCATCTATCAGTTTACAAAAAAATACAAATAAGAGGTAAATGAGAGAATGCATCCATAAATCTTACAATAGACCCGTTTCAAGATGAGCAAAAAGACCAATTAAGTTTTCTTTCTCACTACAAATTGACTTTATTATCTGGTCTTCAGCCACAAGGACACTCGGTGGGTGTCCAACGTGTTCATGCGGCACAAGAAGAGAAGGAGCCGGCGGTTTGACCTGGAGAAGGAGCATGGGTTCCGCCTGGTCATCCATGAGAGGGACTGGATCGCCGGCAGAACCATTCGCGCTAACATCACCGACAGCATTGATAAGGCCAGGAGAGTCATATTCATTATATCCAGGTAACACATAAGAAGGTTGAGGACTTACATTATGAGGCAAATTTCGATACCTCCCACCCCTCACACCTCAAAAAATTCTGCACCTGTTGCTTCAGAAGTTGCTGCCTCACATTCCACAGTGTGACATTTTTGGTGGCTCGTTGATGATTGTTTGGTCTTTATGCCCCAAAATTTTGGGCCCACTCCTTTGCTCCCTTTTGCCCCCTTTGCTTCCTTTGCTCCCCTTTGCTCCCTCTGCACAAGCCACCTGGTGAAACTTTCACTGCCTGATATTTGATTTCTAACCTTATGCCTTTAGTGGTTCAAATATCATACCTCACAAGGTTGGCATCTGGATATTTGCCCTTCTAAATACACAATGATAACTTGTAACCTAAATTTGTGGTAGATCCAAACCTTAAAGGTCTGTAATCATTTAACTGCTAATGAATTTCAGGAACTTTATTCACTCTAAGTGGGGGATGGAGGAATTCGCTATTGCAGATTGTGAGGCTGTGGGTGGCAGGAAGAACCTCATTATCATGATCCTCAAGGATAAACTAGAGCCTCATGAGGTTACTCGCGAGCTGAGGACCTACATGAAGACCTACACCTACATAGATGTTACCAGGGATACTGACCTGTTAATGAAGAAAATTAGGTCAGTGTTGCCCATAGAAAAAAAACAATAAAGATCTTGTATAGTTGCGCAATCAAGGTTTCGATCTTCCCATATAAACATTTCTATCTGCTCATTTTTGCACAGCAAGCACAAAATCAGTGAAAAAATGCAATGTTGAAATAGGCTTTCTCAAGAAAAATATGTGTATGTAAAATATTCTTGTTTTTTTAGATTTAGCATGCCTCACACTCCTCTCAGAGACCTGAAACCAGAATTGTTCATTGACGAATATGAAACGGATAGTGAAGATGACGGATTTGAGGACTCGGAGGAGGAAGATGGTGAGATAACGTATTTTCGAACTGCTGATCTTGTTGACTAAAATATGTTGAGCTTTAAACTTCTATGCATGAAATTAAATGCCAATACTAAGGAGTATCAGAAAACTTCCTTTGTACAAGAATTGGAAATTAAGCTTCAGGAATTTTGCATAACTGTCAAAATTGTTCCCTTTCTTTTCGCAGAAGAAAACTTTGACGATCTGGATTTGGATGATTACATTCCCCTGAAGGGTAAGTGGACTTAAAGTGGACCTAAAATTAACGATTTGGTAAAATAAACAAAATAATTACTTAAGCACTGCAATAATATTTCTCTCGATTCATAAAAAGGGAAATTGAGTAATATTTTCCCAGTCACGCTCCACTACGGCAAAACGTTTATGTGAAAGCGCTTGGCTACCCGTCGTTAAACTGTTAGGATGCTATGTTACGTTACAGATCTCCGTCCAGCACAACGAGATATTATCGTCCACACTGACGCCGATGATGCGGACGATAACGACGATAAAGGAGAAGGACGCAACTTAGACGGTAATGACCACAACAATAATTTCTTTCATATTTCCTGTTCTAATCAAAGGATGTTGGAAACGTCTTTTTAAAGCAGAAAGAATTAGTATACGATACTTACACGATATTTTATAAATGTTACGTTACAGAGCTCCGTCCAGCCCATCAGGATATTATTGTTCACGCCGCTGATGACAACGATGATATCGACGACGAAAAGGAAGGTAGTGAGTGACTCACATGCTAATAATCCATATTTAATTGCCTCCAATCTGAATCTCCGTTTCCGTTTTAAATGAATTACGTTAATTTGTCCAGACAATCAGTGGAATCTTAGGCCAGCTACATTAGGAGATTTCTTGTGCATTCCGACACCGAATACAGGCCATTGAATCCCCTGTTTCACACTTTGCAGAATTTAGACTAAGAGTGAATAGTATTGTAGCCCACTTTCTACTGCATCATTATTGCAAATCTTCCTGGATCCGTTAATAATATATTATGGCTTTATTTTAGAAGTTACCGAAGGAGAAAAATTGAAAGAGCCATTTCTACCTGCACAATGAACCAATTTGATAAGCGGCAATATGAATTTACGAAACACTTCGTATCTTCAGAAGTATTTTGTTATAGCTTCAGTGATAGCTTCAGCAGCTTATTAAGCAATAGACACTCAGTTGTAGTGGTCTCAGTAGCACTTTTAACTATCAGCTTCAGTTTGAATTTCAGTTCAATAAGTAACTTCAGCAACAGTATCAGCAGTAGCGTCCGTAACGTCAGTAGTTGTTCAAGCACTAGCCTAAGTAATTAACCTCAGTTTTGCTGTAAGTAACCCCAGTACTAGTTTCTCAGTAAGTAACTCCAGTACTAGTTTCTCAGTAAGTAACTCCAGTCCTAGTTTCTCAGTAAGTATCTCCAGTACTAGTTTCTCAGTAAGTAACTCCAGTACTAGTTCCTCAGTAGTACTAGTTCCTCAGTAAGTAACCGCAGTAGTAGTTTCAGCCTTAGTCTCAGTAAGTAACTTCAGTAGTAGCTTCAGCTTTAGCTTCAGTAAGTAACTTCAGTAGTAACTTCAGCTTTAGTCTCAGTAAGTAACTTCAGTAATAGATTCAGCCTTAGCCTCAGTAAGTAACCCCAGTGGTAGCTTCAGCTTTAGCCTCAGTAAGTAGCTTCAGTAGTAGCCTCAGTAAGTAACTTCAGTAGCAGGTTCAGCCTTAGCCTCAGTAAGTAACTTCAGTAGTAGCTTCAGCTTTAGCCTCAGTAAGTAACTTCAGTAATAGCTTCAGCCGTAGCCTCAGTAAATAACTTCAGTAGTAGATTCAGGCTTAGCCTCAGTAAGTAACTTCAGTAGTAGATTCAGCCTTAGCCTCAGTAAATAACTTCAGTAGTAGATTCAGCCTTAGCCTCAGTAAGTAGCTTCAGTAGTAGATTCAGCCTTAGCCTCAGTAAGTAACTTCAGTAGTAGATTCAGCTTTAGCCTCAGTAAGTAACTTCAGTAGTAGCTTAAGCTTTAGCCTCAGTAAGTAACTTCAGTAGTAGATTCAGATTTAGCCTCAGTAAGTAACCTCAGTAGTAGCTCCAGCCTTAGCCTCAGTAAGTAACTTCAGTAGTAGCTTCAGCCGTAGACTCAGTAAGTAACTTCAGTAGTAGCTTCAGCTTTAGCTTCAGTAAGTAACTTCAGTAGTAACTTCAGCTTTAGCCTCAGTAAGTAGCTTCAGTAGTAGTTTCAGCTTTAGCCTCAGTAAGTAACTTCAGTAGTAGCTTCAGCCTTAGCTTCAGTAAGTAACTTCAGTGGTAGCTTCAGCTTTAGCCTCAGTAAGTAACTTCAGTAATAGATTCAGCCTTAGTCTCAGTAAGTAACTTCAATAGTAGCTTCAGCCTTAGCCTCAGTAAGTAACTTCAATAGTAGCTTCAGCCTTAGCCTCAGTGAGTAACTTCAGTAATAGCTTCAGCTTTAGCCTCAGTAAGTAACTTCAGTAATAGCTTCAACCATAGCCTCAGTAAGTAACTTCAGTAATAGCTTCAGCCTTAGTCTCAGTAAGTAACTTCAATAGTAGCTTCAGCCTTAGCCTCAGTAAGTAACTTCAATAGTAGCTTTAGCCTTAGCCTCAGTAAGTAGCTTCAGTGGTAGCTTCAGCTTTAGCCTCAGTAAGTAACTTCAGTATTAACTTCAGCTTTAGCCTCAGTAAGTAACTTTAGTAGTAGCTTCAGCCTTAGCCTCAGTAAGTAACCCCAGTAGTAGCTTCAGCCTTAGCCTCAGTAAGCAACCTCACTAGTAGCTTTATCCTTAGCCTTAGTAAGTAACTTCAGTAGTAGATTCAGCCGTAGCCTCAGTAAGTAACTTCAGTAGTAGCTTCAGCATTAGCCCCAGTAAGTAACCTCAGTAGTAGCTTCACCCTTGGCCTCAGTTAGTAACATCAGTAGTAGCTTCAGCCTTAGGCCCAGTAAGTAACTTCAGTAGTAGCTTCAGCATTAGCCCCAGTAAGTAACCCCAGTAGTAGCTTCAGCCTTGGCCTCAGTTAGTAACATCAGTAGTAGTTTCAGCCTTAGCCTCAGTAAGTAATTTTAGTTGTAGCTTCTGCAATACATTCAGCACATTAATCTGAGAAAAGTTTTGTGGAGATACTTAATTTGGCAAAAATTCAAGATATACTCTATTTTTTTGCATAAAATAAGATTGCAAATATTGAATGAAATCAATAACCTAAAAGATTTCGCCTTAAAATATGCAAGTTTTGTTCATATTCTGGATTTCATTCATTATATAACATTTATTTGATTCGGCAGAAATAAAATATAGGAAATTAATATTTTTTGAAATATTAGTTTACATTTTACAGTTAGAAACCATATTTAAGATGATTGTGTTTTGAGAAAATGTATTTACATCAATAAATATTTTACATCTACAAAGCAAACATGAGAGTTTATATTAGAATCAGAAAATCTCAATGAACGCTAAAATGACCCTACTTTACTTAACCAGTCAAGGACATATCAATTGCCATTATAAACCTTTGGCTGAGACACCAGAACCTGCCAGCTAATTGCTGAAGACTATATGGACAGCTTTCATTCGACCACCATTAAACTCCAATAAATTTATTCATCAAAAGAAAGACAGAATCGCAATACCTGAAAGAAAACTTTCGGCCTTTTGGAGGTGAGTAAAGCAACATGAATTTAGTTCAAGAATATGCGTACCATAAGGAGAAAGCTTGTAGATTACAATTTATTGTATTGGTCAGTGACATAGGTTTTGAAAAAATAATGTGACTTTACAAATAGAGCAGATATATCCCTAGTACAATTGAGTTATTATGCAGAAAAAGAAAACCAGATGCCGTCACCTTCTGATCATTTTCCATAATGTCCTTTGTTGGATAGAATTCTCCAATCGTTTTAAAGAAATTGTAACGAAATTATTGAAGAAAGTCCACTGTTGATCAAGATGCGGTTTTTTGCCATTGACGTACGTTTGGTCACACTGAACCACCCACCCTCCGCTGTTCCCGCAAATTACAAACTCTGGTTGCCCAATCAAGTTGATTATGGTTCATTTCACTCTTTTGATCAATTGAACTTCTTCTTCCATCGGCACCTTTTAGTTGCACATAATGATATCTTAGGCACTTCCATTGAAACTAGCAATTTTAATGATTTTATCTGCTAAAAGGGCTTGAACTGGACTCGCGTTTTGCGTAATTAAAACAAGAAAGTCATGTGGCTTATGGCACAGCAATTTCACAATGTACTTTGCCTTTTTGTGTAAAAATTTAACAAGAAAGCCGCATTTCTTACAAGAAAACTGTTTCTCAAGACGACTTGTAATTTCGTTTACTGAATCATGTTCCAAGAGGACATGATTTTTCTAAACTTGTGAGGCTTCCGTTCACTTGTCCTTTGAAGCAATAGCGATGGCTTCTAGAAATCTCGTATGTTCTCACAGAATTTTCCCAAACCATTTCCCAGAGCACAGCTGGAATAGACAGCTGTTTACAAACACTGTGTCTGTAACGATCAGCTACTATCAATGAAATATTTACACTGAACAACTACAAAGATATCGTTTAAACGAAACTACTTACAAATTGTCCTTTCCTCTTTTGTTGTTGCTGTCCTGAGGTGTGTAAACAAGGGCATCAGAATCCCCAGCTGACAATCAGTACAGGTGACAATATCACAGTATCGTTTTGTGTAAAATAATAGTGTTAATGCGGATTTAGAATGAATGGTGTTTTGCTGCTGCGATGATCGCTTGTAATTAGCTTCATCAGTCGGTCCGGAACTACAGGGATCCTTTAAGGTGTCATATAACAATGGAGGAAATCCATAGCAATTTCCGCGCATACTTAACATGATAAATGGTATCCCCTTTTCTGACTTGTGTTTTCTATTAAAATTAAACCAGCAAGAACTATTTCACTATTTTAAAACGTCAGGCTGTACATGTAGAGTAATCTTATGAACATAACTTCAAACGCTGGATGTAGTGCAACGTAAACTTCTTGTAGGTAAGAAACGTTTTTAATATGACCAGACCAGAGTCTGTTTAAAATAAATTCCAAATTAATGCGTAATTATCACAGACAGTAATCGGAATGGATTACAAATATTTATTCGGCGCTTCAGGGTAGGGTTCTCGTATTTTTACTGATCACGTCCGTAATTCTGTAGTTGAGTTTCTTCTATAATTAGCTATTTTCTGCCAAATCCTGGGAGAAACCTGCCAGTATTGGCATGCTACCATAGAATGTCAATGCTGGCAGAAAATAGCGAATTATGGAAAAACTCGATTGTTGTCACTTTTCTGTACGTCCCATATGGGGAGGAGGGGGTACCAGGGCGTGGTTTGAGAGAGGACTCATTGATTATCTAATCTCTTGTTCATTGCGCACCGAATAACACTTCAATCTATAACTATCTGCCGGTCGAAGTAATAAATGAAGAAATGATCACAGGTTGCACGGACCTATAATCACTCAAAATAACAACCGATACATCGTGTTTACGAAAGAATTAGTTTTACAGATTAAGATGTTTGGAGTTTGATAACCACCGGAATTCTCCTGGTGTTATTCGAGTTTTCCCTAAAATAGATCATTCTGCCAGAATTGTACATCATTCTGTCAGAACTGTATTGGTTCAATGTACTATTGAATCAGTTGTTGAATTAAATTTTTGTTAAAAATTTGTCAAAGATTTCAGGTTTTGATGAAATAATATTGAACATATGGTAAATTTTTATCAAATATTTGGTGAAGTTTTATTCAACCATTAATGGTCCCTTACCTGTTTTACCAGGTAATGAGCAAGATCTTACTCATGAAAACATAGTAAACACTTGTTTTACCAAGTGTGCAAGGTGCATGGCAATGTCTGTTTTGGAGACTAGTCTGCAATGCAGAGAAGTCATGACACCTTAGTTTCAGACATTTCTGCCTAAAACT